>ML296731.1:0-77871 GCA_005239495.1 Nicotiana undulata
GAACACTCAAAACATCATCCAAACTAGGAATCACTCTCCAAAACCCCTTAGTTCCAAACTTAATATTTCAAGAAAAATTCAAATGGCTCACCACACAAGTCATAAGGCACGAGTAGCCGCTATGGAAAGAGTCATTTACGAGAACGGAGTCCCAAAACACAAAATGACCGGCTGGGTCGTTACAGAGGGTGTCAAGACTTGTGGCATTTCTACATTATTATGGATTCTACATATCAGTATCAGGAAAGTGAAGGTAATGGCTTTAGATTTGCTGGAAGTCTCTTCAGGGTAAGTATTTTGAATTTGGTGCTTTTGGGGATATTTGACAGGCTTATGAGCCTTAGACAGTATGATTTTATGCTTGGGTCTCATGTGGTGAGTTTGGGTTGATGATTTCGGTATTACAGCAAGGAGAAGTATCAGTTCGAAGGTAATTCATAAGGAACTTGGATAAATAGGACAACTTGGTAGTAGGTCGGATCGTCACGGTAAGGGATATGATTTGTTCTGTGGGTGTTTACGAGGTAATGAATTTTTAAAGGTGTTTCGTGGAAATGCTCTTGGGTTTTTGGCGTCCTACATAGCTTGGTTGAGTTAGAAGGATTCAGTCCTGACGGTTTGATGTTGTACAAATGGGATTCAGAGAGTTCTTGATGGTTTCTACCACGGTTAGATATGTATATTCTCTACTGGCGTGAAGAGCATGTGATGTATAGTGATTTTGCTTCTAGATGGGATCAAATAGAAAGTTCTTGGCTAGTTGGGTACGTAGTTGCTTGTGGCTCGGAAGGGATTATGAAGTTCTCATATTTATCATAGAATGGCATGGTGTATGCGGTATGTTGTGTAAGGTTGAGATTTGCATGTGTGAGGTCTCGATTTAGTTCTGGAAGGAAGATCATAAATTCTTAGGCAACATGGGCAGTTTCAGATGACTAGGTAAATGATATCACTAATTGGTGCGGCTTGATGAGGGCATACATTTCAGAAAGGGCAATGTGTTTGAGTTAAGGGTGCTTCATTGGTATTGCGATGCTCTCTTATTGGATCGACTGCTGATAATCAAGTTTGCTTGGTGGCACAGAAGAATTATAGGGGTTTCCCTCGTGGATGGATTGAATATTAGAAGTGTGTTATATATTCGAGCGGTGGAGTTGGGATCAGATATGGTGATTCACGCGCTTCATGGACTTCGAGACTGAGAGTTCTCATAAACAGGTTATTTTGTGATTGTGGACTGTGAAGATGCGAGCAAAGCTAGTCAGATGTTAGTATGTTCCATGATTCAGTCATTATGAACTCTTGGGGAATTATCTATCTGTTCCGGGTGACCAGAGTTGATTTAGGGTTCATTGGTAGGCCCAGTATGGGTGTGTGTGTTCTGCACCGGGTGGAATTGTTGATTCCGAATTGCTATTATTGAGGGGTGTACCATTCAATTGTCATTGAGTTTATTCGTGTTTTAGAGTGATCTATGAGTTACCCTTTGGTGTTGCGAGGAGTTATGATTGTTTGGTATATGCACATATGGTGCGGATCTATTTGGGCTTTATAGTGGGATTTGAGTAAGGTAAGTAATTGGGTATTACGGGATTGAGACGTATTGGTTATGTTCTTTCGGGTTCTTGTGGCATGGTATCGTCCAATTCCCCGTGGTTATGGCATTTCACTTTAAGTACTTGATGTCGAATTGCGCATGGTTATTGATTTTGAGCAAGGTGGCTTGAAGTATTTCATGTGGACCAACGTTTGGATGGGATCACGCATTGTAGCGGAGTTAGGTAGAGGTATGATCCTTGGTGTCAGATTCGTGTGTTTTGGTTCTACGATGTGTGCCATGCTCTTAGCATGGTGTTGTGATAGTACTTGTTAAGCTGGCGGGATAGCCCTCTCGTGTGAATCTTTTCTATGATTTGAGTACGTTGGGATGTTGCTATTGGGGTGCACGAGTTGCACAGGTTATGGCATGAGATTGTATTGATGTGTCATGTCATCACAGTGGTCGTGTTGGATGAGAAGAGTGTTGGATCAAGACGCTGAATTGTTTTGAAGATTGACAAAGGAACTCAGAGTTGAACCAGGTCCATCACTAGAAACATAGAAACATGAAGAGTTAAGGGCACGTGAGGTGCACAAGAAGGAGATAAACACAATCAGTGATCTAAAGAGATATCTCCTGATCGAAAAGGTTGCAAATTGATAAGGAGATGAACTTCTTATTCAGTAAGAATAGAATCAAGATAAAGGAGGATTTAGGGAGTTGAGATCAACTAGAACTCTTCCACCAAGGAAGAGTAGCATCTGAATTCTAGTGAAGCTCTTTGTCTACTAATCCTATATATTGTTCAGTGTTCTTATTGTACAGGTACGCACAAACGCAGAAGCAAAACAAGAATTGAGAGAAAAATTATAAAAGCAATTTTGCAAGCAGTTCGTGTGAGAATTGAGTGTGCGACTCTGAAGCTACTTGAACCAGCTAGAAGAACCAGTTCCATCTGTTGTCTTTTAGTCTAGTTTATTTGTAGTAGATGATTACAAATTGTACATTTCAGCTTTATCTAGAAGCAATTGTAATAGGTACTGAGTGTTCAAGTTAGAGTTAACTTGAAGTTTGTTGCAAATAGCTAGAGGCTAGTTTGCCACAAAGGGTTAGAGTTAATCCTCAAGTTTACAAAAGAGTTTATTTTGTAAATGCTGTTTGGCTCATTGATTTAGTGAAGAGTTTGGGAAAATCCTACTAGGAAGTAGGTCGTGGTTTTTTCACCTTTTGAGCCAGGTGATTTCCACGTAAAATTGATGTGTTCTTTAAATTCTGCATTTATTATTCCGCAAACTGTAGGAGTTGGAACACATAGAAGAACCTGGTCCTTCTATAACTACTGCATGCGAAATTGGACACCACACAAATCACCCCCACCCCTCTTGTGTGGTATTGACGTTTAGAACATCAATTGGTATCAGAGCAGGTTATCCTTAAAAAGGCTAACACCTTAGGAAAAGATCAATATGAGTGCACCACCTGGGAACTGGGAAGGACAATCAACCGCTAGGCCACCACTCTTCAATGGCCTGTACTACTCCTGATGGAACAACAAGATGAAGGATCACTTAATTTGAGAAGACTATGAACTATGAGACATAGTAACTGACATCCCTCTGGCCACCATGAAAAAGACCGCTGAAGGAGTAGAAGTGCCAAAGACAAGAGCTGATTGCACTGCTGAAGATTTAAGAAAATGGGAAAAGAATGCCAAAGCCAAGAAGTGGCTTGTGTGTGGACTTGGTTCAGATGAGTAGAGTAGGATTCAAAGCTGCAATACTGCCAAGGAAATTTGGGACACTATGCAAGTGGCTCATGAAGGGACTGCACAAGTGAAAAGATCCAGAGGTACATTACTATATTCTCAATATTAGAACTTCTCTATGAAGGAAGGAGAGACCATCCAAGAGATGTACACTAGGTTCACTAATCTAACAAATGAACTAAAATCTCTTGGAAGGACTATCCTTGAAGAAGACAAGGTTGAAAAGATTTTGACAAGGGTTTTGCCAATTTCTTGGAAAAGTAAGATCACTGCTATTCAGGAATCCAAGAACATGGAAACCCTCAGGTTGGATGAGCTAATTGGAAATCTCATTGCTTACGAACTTAGAAGGCAGACAATGAAGATGGATGCTCCCAAGAAGGAAAGAAGTCTGGCACCGAGAATCACTGAGGGAGCAGAATTGGAGGAAGATGAAATGGCTATGATCACCAAGGAATTCAGAAACTATCTCATTAGGAAAAAGGGCATCTCAAGAGGTGGAAACTACAACACGGCAAAGGCATCAGAAAAACCCACCAACGAGGGATGCTACAAATGTGGAAAAACTGATCATCATATCAAGAACTATCCTTAGTGGGAAGTTGAATGGAAAAGGAAAGATCTAAACGAAGGAACCGAAAGAAGGAACTGGTTCATCCTAAGAAAAACAAGACATCAACAAAATCTATGGTTGCTACTTGGGGAGAAAGTTCAGATGAAGAATCAGATGATGAAGAAGGAGATGAACAAGCGCTCATGGCAATTGGTGAATCATATGAGGAGTCATGTGAGGAATCAGAGGTAAGTATATCTCATCTCAAAAGCAAGATTAAGTTCTTATCTAAAGAAAAACTCTCTGAATTGTTACTTGACTTCATTGATGATTCTGAAGAAAAAGAAAAGGAACAACTGTCTAAGGAGTGTGCAATGTTAAAAGCAAAGTGTAAGAACCTAGAACTCAGAGTAAGTGAATTTGTGAGTGAAAACACCGCTCTGAAGAACCAAGTTCATCCACTTGAAACAAATGTCCTAGAGTTAAAATTTGAAAATTTAAAACTGAAACTAGGAACCAGTAAGAAGACATCTGACAACTCACAACTCATCTTAGAAGAAAATGTAGGCTGACTAAAGGATGAGTTGTATAAGAAAGATGAACAGATAAGAGTGTTGAAGGAGGAACTTGGTAAGGTTAAGCATGAACTAGACAGAACATGCAAATGGAAAAAATCCTCTGATGCTTTAACATGGCTACAGAAAAATCACAGTAGCAACAGAAAAGGACCTAGCTTTGGGAGTCAACTGCCTAAATGAGATCCCAAAAGCAAGTACCTCACACTTTCTGAGAACAAAATTTGTACCCACTGTGGTAAGACTGGTCACTACAAAATTGAATGCAATGCAAAAGAGCAGGCCAATCAAAAGAATAAAAGTTTTGTTCGAAAGAAAAATTGTCTACCAAATTGGGCCAAAAAGAACTTAATTAATCCTTTTTCTTACAGAAAGGGACCCAAACTATTTTGGGTTCCTAAGACTAACCCCTGATTTTCTTTTGTAGGTTCAAGTGAAAGGGAGTAGTCAAATATGGTACATGGATAGTGGCTACTCAAAACACATGATTGGGAACAAGGAACAATTCCTTTCACTTGAGAACCTCAAATGAGGAAATGTCTCCTTTGGAAATGGGAAGAAAGGTGAAATTATTGGGATTGATAAGGTAGGTAAGGATGACACACGTTCCATTGAGAACGTTCACTTGATAGATGGCTTGAAATATAGCCTGATCTGTGTGTCACAACTATGTGATAGAGGTAACCTGGTTGCATTCACTTCTACAAAATGCTTTGTAATTAATCTTATCACTGACAAGATTGTTCTGCAGGGAAAAAGAGTGAATAATATCTATATCATAGACCTGTCCACACTATCAGAAAATGAATTAACATGTATGAGTGTGCTGGACAGTGATCCCCTCCTTTGGCACAAAAGACTTGGACATGCCAGTCTAAATCAACTCAACAAATTAGTCTCCAAGGACTTGGTGATAGGTCTCCCTAACATTAAGTTCAAGGAAGACAAAGTTTGTGAGGCTTGTGCAAGGGGGAAGCAGGTAAGAGCTTCCTTCAAAAGTAAGAAAGTGGTAAGTACCACCAGGACGTTGGAACTGGTCCATATGGATCTGTGTGGTCCTATGAGAACATTAAGCAGAGGTTGTAAAAGATATGTAATGGTGCTAGTTGATAATTATTCTAGATTTACCCGGACATTGTTTCTAATCTCTAAAGATGAAACATTTGATATGTTTACCTCTTTTGTTAGAAAAACTCAGAAACAATTAGGAAATCAACTTGCATCAATAAGGTCTGATCATGTCACTGAATTTGAAAATACCAAATTTGCTGAATTTTGTAATGAACATTGCATAGATCGTAACTTCTCTGCCCCCAGAACTCCACAACAAAATGGAGTGGTTGAAAGAAAGAATAGGACACTTGAAGATATGGCTAGAACCATACTTCTTTCTAGTAAACTATAAACACTGCATGCTATATCATAAATAGGCGCATGACTAGAACACTTGTAGAGAAGACTCCCTATGAGTTACTTAAAGGGAGAAAGGTCAATATATCCCATCTTAGGGCTTTTGGCTGTAAGTGCTTTGTGCACAACAATGGCAAGGACTCCCCAGGTAAGTTTGATCCCTGAAGTGATGAGGGAGTATTCCTGGGATATTCTTCACACAGTAAGTCTTATAAAGTGTATAACAAAAGAACTATGTGTGTTGAAGAAAGTGTGCATGTTGTTTTTGATGAAACTAACATTCTCTCTGAGAGACAGGAACAAGAAGATGAAGAAATTGGGCTGGTCAGAAACTCAGACCAAACTTTAGCAACATTCGAAGAAGGAATAGGTGATGGAACAACTCCATCTACCTCGGGCAACTTGACAGGGGGAACTCAACAGCATACCTCATTGGAACCTATCCCTAATCCTGTTCCACAACAACAAGGGACTATATGATCATCAAGTTACAATCAGTTGGTTGTAAAACCACACATATATCAAATTTCTCACCCCATCGAGAACATTATAATTGATATAACTTCTGGAATCAAAACCAGATCCTCTCTGAAAAGTCTATGTGCTTTTGATGCTTATCTATACCTGATCAAACCCAAAAATATTGCTAAAGTTTTGCAGGATGCAGACCGGGTAAATGCCATGCAAGAAGAACTCAATTAATTTGAAAGAAGTCAAGTTTGGCATATAGTACCTAGACCATTAGATAGATCAGTGATTGACACAAAGTGGGTCTTAAAAAAACAAACTAGATGAAGATGGAACAATTATAAGAAACAAGGCAAGATTGGTGGTTCAAGGATGTAGTCAGGAGGAAGGCATAGACTATGATGAAACCTTTGCTCCTGTGGCAAGGTTGGAGGCAATCAAGCTCCTCATAGAATTTGCTGCCAACATGGAATTCACCCTTCACCAGATGGATGTCAAGAGTGCCTTCCTGAATGGCTACTTAAAAGAAGAAGTATTTGTCAAGCAACTTCCGGGGTTTGAAAGCAAGGAGAACCCAGATCACGTGTACAAACTTGACATGGCACTGTATGGACTCAATCAAGCACCAAGAGCATGGTATGAAAGGCTATCAAAATTCTTGCTTGAGCATGACTACAAGAGAGGTAAAATTGACAACACCTTATTCTTGAAGGAAAAAGGTAAAGATCTCTTGGTAGTGCAGATATATGTAGATGACATAATCTTTGGTGCAACTTTTGAAAAACTAAGTAAAGAATTTTCTAAACTAATGGGAAGTGAATTTGAAATGAGCATGATGGGTGAACTTCATTTCTTTTTAAGCTTACAAATTAAACAAAACTCAAATGGAACTATGATCCATCAGCAAAAATATGTGAAACAGTTGCTCAAAAGATTTAAAAGGGAAGACTCAAATGAAATTGACACCCCTATTGCAACAACCACAAAACTAGATGTAGATGAACCTGGTTCATTTGTTGATCAAAAGTTGTATAGAGGGATGATTGGGTCATTGTTGTATCTTACTGCCAGTAGACCTAACATTGTTTTCAGCGTAGGACTTTGTGCAAGATTTCAGGCTAATCCAAAGGAATCCCATTTAACTGCAGTGAAGAGAATCTTGAGATATCTAAAAGGCACCACTGACCTTTGTCTTTGGTACCCTAAAGGTAGTAATTTTGATCTTGTGGGATATGCTGATGCTGACTATGCAGGCTTCTTGGTAGATAGAAAGAGAACCCCAGGTATGACACACATTTTGGGATCATGTCTTGTGTCTTGGGCCACTAAGAAGTAGAATTCAGTAGCTCTATCTACTACTGAGGCCGAGAATGTGTGCAGCCTCATGTTGTGCTCAGCCTCATGTTGTGCTAAGCTATTATAGATTAAACAACAATTGATGAATTTTGGTATAGAGGTTGGATGCATCCCTATCTTCTGTGATAACACTAGTGCTATTAGTATGACAAAATATCCCGTTCATCATAAAAGAACAAAGCACATAGATGTTAGACACCATTTCTTAAGAGACATCTATGAGAAGGGATTAATCTCTATTGAATTCTGTGCCACTGATAAACAGATTGCTGACATCTTTACTAAAGCACTAAGTACAGAGCATTTTGAAAGGAATATGTTAGAGTTAGGGATGATTAAGATAACCTAGCTGAACCAGTTCAAAACAAAATGAAAAAACAATTGAAAATGAAAAAAACAAATTTGGCTAGGACTTCTGAAATTTGTGTAAATAATCAGAATAATTATTGCTCAGTTTCATGCTATAAACAACATACTCTCTTGCCATGTGTTAATATGACTCCTTGGTTACTAATGTTGTTTTTCATTTTTTTTGAAAATTGAGGCTTAATCAAGAGATTTTAACAAGATGAACCTGGTTCACCGCTGCTGGTTCATCTGACAGACGAGGTATGTGCTCACCACTATACACATATTGAAATATTAATAGTTAATCATGAGCAGGACTCTATCTATAACAAGACCTTTTCAAAATCTAGTCCTTATCCTAAATTTGAACCTGTTCCAAAGAGTCCAATCAAATTAAAAAGGCCTAGATTATAGGGCAGTCATAACCGTCATTTTTCACCTGACACTTCTGAACCGATTAGACTTCCTCTTGACCCAAAATTACACCCGTTGTGTATTAATTAACCAAGTCTTAAAAAACCCATCATCACTTCTCTAATTCTTCATTCACTTTTCTTCCTAAAAGACAATACTGTCGAAACCCTTTCAACCTTCTGCTAAAACACCTTGATCCTAATCTTCTTCCGTTTCTTCAACAAAAATTATCACCATGGCTGACACACCACCTCGTGCTTCATCCTTCTCTGCCACACCTGAATAAAGTATCACACTTGAAGATACTGGTTCCACGCCATCTCAATCAAACTCTTCCACCCCATCTCAATCTCATCCCACCACCCCTAAAAACAATCATGTCCCGTCTCCCCTAATAACCCCCGCTCCTCAACCCAGCCCTAACCCAGAACCCAAAGAAAGGCGGGTCAAAATGCTTGCCATGAAGACTGTGGCTACTGGCTTTCTAGCCAAGAAATTGAATGCTAAGCTTCAAGCCAGCCAGACTCAAGAATCTGAGGAACTCCAATGACTCCTTCAAGTCAGCAACCGAGGGGGAAGCAACTGGTTCATCCGATGCTGAACAGGTATCATCAACTCTTAAAACTGGGTCTAAGCCAGAAACTGTCATTTATGAAAAAAGGTTTGTTCTGATTGGGTCTGTGGTGGATGTGGAAGTTCCTGATAGGCGACAAAGAGTTGGTAAAAATAAAATTGTGAAAACAAAATAAGAGAGAGGGAGGAGGAAGTACTGTGAGGGGAACAGGGGTAGAAGGTACTCCATTGGCATTGTGGTACTGCTCCAGTGGTAGTTGAAGAAGGAGCCAAGGATTTAGGGGGAAGTAATTCAGGAGAGGCTGCCGAGGGGTTGGAAAAACTTCACCATGCAACTGATGAACCCGGTTCATCCATGAAGGAAACCTTAGCTGACCTTATGAGAAAGTTAGGGGAGATTTATAAACCCAAAAAGAAGAGGACACCCAAGACTAAGTAGGCTGAAACTCCAGTGGTGAGTAAGAAGAGAAAAACCACTCTCTCTGCTGAAACTTCCATTCCTAGAGGACGTACTACAAGGAGTTCAATTAGGCAGAGTGAAGAGGATTTGTAGAAAACTTTGAAGGAGAGTAGGAGAAAGAAAGCTGAAAAGGGGAAGGCTAAAGTGTTTGAGCCCGCAGAGGCTGTTGAGGTTGAGGAGATGGAACTGGTCCATCTAGAGGAACAAATGGCAGACGTTGAGGTTCATACACCCAAACCAAAGAAGGCCAAGACTTACTCCAAGAAGTCCGCATTTGTGTCTGCTACACCCTCAACTGTTTCTAAGAGGACTAGGTCTACTATGAAATCGAAGAAAGTTCAGACTGATGAAGATGATGAGTGGAGTGGTGAAGAAGCATAGGAGTCTGGTAGAGAGACAGAAAATTTGACAAAATTTGGGAAACACACTATACTGAAGGGAAGGTTGCTGAAGGATCTAGAAGAATCAGGCATGATCTACCTATTGGATGCGCTGGAAGTGCAGGGCTGGAAGGACATGGTCCTTCAGCTTGATGGCAGACGGGCCAAGAGTGAGATTGTGGAATTCTTGGCGAATGCTGTGGTCAAGGATGGACGAGTCTCCAGTCAGGTAATGGGGACTAAAATCACCTTTGATGCCAAAGAGCTGGGCGAAATACTTGGGATTCCATCAGAAGGTTACGATGATTACCCAAGGCAAAAGTGGCCCAGCTTGGATGGTCTTCCTTCTGCACTGCAAATTACCAGGGGGTTCAGTGATAATGCTGAAGAAGTGGAACCAACGGCTGTGTACAAAAGCGAGATGAAGCCCCAACACAAGGTGGTGTTTGAGTTCATCAACAAATGTGTACTGCCCAGGCAAGAGAGAAGGCACATAGCAAACTATATGGATTTAACCCTCATGGAGTGCCCGGACAGTGGAAGGAAAATCAACTGGCCCTATTTCATTATTCAGTTGCTGGACAGGGTGGTAAATGGCTCCAAGGCCCATGCCATCCCATATGGTTTCATCCTAACGACTGCGCTGGCTCAATTCAAAGTGCCCCTGAAAAAGGCAGAAATGGCCACTGTCAAGGACCATTTTGGGAAGAACACGCTTCTGGCATGTGACTATATTATGAATGTTCCTGACAATGAACCTGGTTCATCCAGAAAAATGCCTGTGAACAGCAAGGTCAGGGCGCTTGTACAAAAAGGTGGGATTAAGGATGCTGAAATTCTTTGACTGAAGACCCGCCTTGCAGAGGTTTAAGTTTTGAGAGATGCTCTCAAAACTGAATTGGCCAAAGAGAAGGAAAAGACTGAAGGGATTCTTCAAAATATGCTCTCCCTTCTCCAAGCAAGAACCCAACCTCCACCCCTTCCCAGCCTTAGGTGTCCAGTGACCTGTCTTCACCCCTCTATGACCCAGATTCAGGATTTTGTTTTTCTATCTTTTGCTCATGATTGTAACTGCTTTTATTTCTTTGTGTGTTTGGTGGCTGAACTATGCTTCTATTAATGGATTTGGCTGTTTCTTCTCTTATTTGTTTTGTCTCACTTTCTTTGATAGTTTGCATCTTGGTTCACTATTGATGATTAATCCATGTTTGCACTTGCAGTTGCCCTAGTGGCCATGAGTAATCCTTAGAAATATGATAATTCTAACATTTTGCAACTTTTCGATGATGCCAAAAGGGGGAAGATGTGCTATATTTGAATATGTGATATTTATACCCTAATGAACCTGGTTCTTTATGATAAATGCTTAATACTCTAAAAAGTGTCAATGTTGGATTAAAGTAATTACATGCCTAAGCACAGAGTTTTTCATCATCAAAAAGGGGGAATTTATTGGATCAAGAAGTTGAATGATTTTGAAGATTGACAAAGGAACTCAGAGTTTATCCAGGTCCATCACTGGAGACATAGACACATGCAAAGTTAAGGGCACGTGAGGTGCACAAGCAGGACATAAACACAATCAGTGATATAAAGAGATATCTCCTGATCGAAAAGGTTGTAAATTGATAAGGAGATGAACTCCTTATTCAGTAAAAACATAATCAAGATAAAGGAGGATTTAGGGAGTTGAGATCAATTAGAACTCTTCCACCAAGGAAGAGTAGCATCCGAATTCTAGTGTATCTCTTTGTCTACTAATCCGATATATTGTTCAGTGTTCTTATTGTACAGGTACGCACAAACGCAGAAGCAAAACAAGAATTGAGAGCAAAATTACCAAAGCAATTTTGCAAGCAGTTCAAGTGAGAATTGAGTGTGCGACTCTGAAGCTACTTGAACCAGCTAGAAGAACCAGTTCCATCTGTTTTCTTTTAGTCTAGTTTATTTGTAGTATGTGATTACAAATTGTACCTTTCAACTTTATCTAGAAGCAATTATAATAGGTACTGAGTGTTCAAGTTAGAGTTAACTTGAAGTTTGTCACAAATAGCTAGAGGCTAGTTTGCCAAAAAGGGTTAGAGTTAATCCTTAGGTTTACAAAAGAGTTTATTTTGTAAATGCTGTTTGGCTCATTGATTTAGTGAAGAGTTTGGAAAATCCTACTAGGAAGTAGGTCGTGGTTTTTTCACTTTTTGAGCCAGGTGTTTTCCACGTAAAATTGCCATGTTCTTTAAATTCTGCATTTATTATTCTGCAAACTGTAGGAGTTGGAACATATAGAAGAATCTGGTCCTTTTATAACTACTTCACGCGAAAATTGGACACCAAACAAATCACCCTCCCTCTTGTGTGGTATTGACGTTTAGAACATCAAAGAGGTCATTGGACCTAGAATGAATACTATCAGAATTGACTACAACATGGTTGGAAGGATAATATCAGAAGTTGGCTTAGGAATCTGCTATAGTTCCTGTCAGAGAAGGGGGAGCTCCATGACTGGCTGATCGGACGAATGGTTACTAGTTTCTACGTGTTTCTTTCATCATTGGCAGTATATGAAAGTGTTAGAATGAGGCTATGTTTGATAAGAGGTTATTTACCGGTATTGGGTTGTTTTGAGCAGCCATTGTGATTAGGAGTTATCGTCATGAGTATTTGAGTCATGTGGTATATCATGTACATCTTGGGTTACGTATATGTCTTTATACAACGTGTTTAGAATTATTCAGTTTATAGATGTGTGATTTTGATCTTATAAATTATTTCAGAAGTGGAAATTTGGTTCTAAGGTTTATGGGTTAGGTTGGATTGCGAAATTTCAGCTATGATGTGCTATTGGGCCTATATGGGATAGGGTGACGTGGGATCACCCCCGGGTATGTTCATACTAGGTTACACAGAAATTTTTGATGGTTTTGGAACAACTCTGGGCACGTTCGAGGACGAACGTATGTTTAAGTGGGGGAGAATGTAACGACCCGATCGGTCATTCCGGGAGTTTTAGCCCGTTTTCCTCATTTTTGCTTCATTATGTGTGGTTGGTATATTTCATGTTGTGTTAGGGTGGTTGGCTAGGGTTCGTAGTGGCTGTGGAGAGAAATGAGACACTTAGTCTCTTAAGTTCGTTCAATAGTTGGAAAAGTCAATTGGAAGTTGACTTATAGGTAAATGATCTCAGAATGTGGTTTTTATGGCTCAAATAGCTTCGTTAGGTGATTTGGGACTTAAGAGTGTGTTCAGAATGTTGTTCGGAGGTCATTTGGGATGTGTGCGAAATTTCAGGTCATTCGAAAGTGGTTTGGATGGTTCTGGCATCGTTGGCGAATTTCGGAAGTTTAGAAATCCTTCGGCTTGAGTTTTGAGTTAATTTGGTGTTTCAATGTTGTTTTCGGTGTTCCGAGGGTTCGAGTGAGTCGGGGTAATGTTATATGAGGTGTTGGCATTTTTGGTTGGGGCCCCGAGGGGATCATGATGATACCGGATGACTGCCCGAGAGTTTGAAAGTGAGAAAACTCTGCTGGTGCATTTCTGTTCTGGTGTTCCGCAGATGCGGAAATGGGTGTCACGACCAAAATTCCCAACCTTAGGGATCGTGATGGCGCCTGACACCACACTTGCTAGGCAAGCCAATGTTAGAATTTGATTATCTACTTTGCATTATTTATCCATTTAGACAGAATAAAATAATCTAAAAAAAACTAAATGTAATGGCTTTTAATGAATGTTTCCAAATATAAGAAAAATAAATAATTAATTAAACCGAGCCATGAACTAATTATATAAATAAATCTAGAACTACCCCAGAGTCTAGTGTCACAATTCACGAACTACTAAAGAATACTACAAATACTGGGTTGAAAGAAATAGTGTAACTGTCCTGAATATACTAAAACAGTTTAATAAAACTATGAGAAGACCCTCGGGATCTGCGAACGCCGGCAGATATACCTCGTGTCTCCGAGTGAATAGATTGACGCTCTAACAATCTCTACTGCTGGCTAGTACCTGGATCTGGACAAAGGAGTGCAGAGTGTAGTATCAGTACAACCGACCCCATGTACTGAGTAAGTGTCGAGCCTAACCTCGACAAAGTAGTGATGAGGCTACGGCGGGGCATTTACAATATATCTTGTGACAACATAAATAATAAAGCAAGAAAGGAATCTACACAAATAAATAAATACTGCAACAATAATAAAATAACTCAGCCGCCTTTTTCAGGTCTCATCTATAACCAATGCTCAAGTAAATCTCCAAGTTTCCAAACTTTACTTTAGAATAATTACATGTATGAAATATAAGAAAAACCGTAGAGTAAAACAAGAATTTCCAAATCCTTAAAATTTAAAAGTCAGTAAAGCGTCATTATTCCCCATTTTTCACTGTCTTGTTGCGACGCGCAACCCGATCCCACCTATTCACCCTTATCACAATCAATTTATTCACCGTATCAGAATCAATTATCCACCCTTATCACAGCCCCCTTATCACAGCCCTTTTATCACAATCAATTTTGTTTCAACAATTTCAAACCGAAAACAGTATAGCTCGTAAGCTTTAAACAATATCATCCCACAATAAAACCAGCTAGAATATATGTAACCAGTAACACTGTCAACCCAACTCAGTCTTTATATACCATGATAGAATTCAAGAGAACAACCAACACTATTAACACACTTACAACAACAAATAGAAATAATCAAATAAAACCAACATGAATATATATATATATATATATATATATATATATATTTCCAAAAATGGTGCCCAACTGCTCAACCTCTCTATATCACAAGGGGACCAATTAAACACCCCGTACTTTCCCAAATCAACCACAACAATATTTAACAGCAACGGAATAAGGCTAAGTAATTATAGAAACCATAATGAACATAAAACAATTAAGACAAGAATCAATTAAGTTGGGAACGTGAAAGGGATCATGCCTAACAGGCAATTTGGTGGTGTATAGATACTCGTCACCTCACCTATACACCACACACATGCATTTCACATAGCAAACAAGTGGGGATTCCCATTCCCTCAAGTCAAAGTTAGACCAAACACTTACCTCAATTTCGTAGGCCACTCACTGCTCAATTACGGCTTTTCCTTTTGAATTCACCTCTAACTTGATCGAATCTAATCATAATTAACTAAATATCATCAATTGATGCTAAATGAACTAACTTTATTAAAAAACATGATTTTTCCAATGTTTTCTCAAAAAAGTGAAAACTCGACCCCGGGCTCTCTTGGTCTAAACTCGGGGTTCGGACCAAATTACGTTCACCCGTTCACCCACGAACCCAAATATACTATTAGTTTTTAAATCCGACCTCAATTCGATGTAAAAATTCGATTTTTACAAAATTCTTTAATTCTACCCAGACCCTCAATTTTTACCATGAAAGTCTTAATTTTTACCATGAAAAGTCTTAACTTTTGCTTTAAAAGTGATGAAAAACAGTAAGGAATTGAAAGAACAAAGTTTAGAATTGATTACCTATGAATTGAGATGATATTTGGTGAAGCAAATCGTTCCTTGGGCCGTGGGGTTCTAAAATATGGTGAAGAAGAAGGTCTGCCAAATTTTAAGTTGTTTTTATATCACTGGACAGGTATTCTATGCGTTCGCGAGCCTTTGGCCACGTTCTATGCGTTCGCGAGCCTAGAGCCGCGTTCGCACTGCATATGGGATACCCCTCCCCCAAACCCCTTCCTACTCTATGTGATTGCCTAAACAGGGACGTGTTCGCGTAGAGCAAATTTCCTAAAGCTCCGCGTTCGCGTCCTACCCTGTGCGTTCGCATAGGGTAAATCAGGCTCCCCGTCCCCAGGTCCCAACTACTCTATGCGTTCGCATCTGGGGGGTGCGTTCGCATAGAACAAAATGACCCCCAGCACTTTTACCCTATGTGTTCGCATTCAAATGGGTGCGAACGCAATGAATAGCATGGTTGTGCACCAACAACAACAACACATTAGAAAAAAAATACAAGTGCAAAACATCCTGTGGCCTATCCGAAACTCACCCGAGCCCTCGGATCTCTAAAACAAACATGCACGCAAGTCTAAAAACATCATACGGACTTGTTCGTGCAATCAAATCATGAAAATAACATGTAATACTATGAATTAAACCTCAAAACTCATCATTTTCATCAAGAACTCTCAAAGTTCATAACTTTTCAACCGGATGTCCGAATCACGTCAAACGAACTCTGTTTCTCACCAAATTTCATAGTTAACCTTTAAATATTATAACAAATCTGTACCGGGCTCCAGAACCAAAATACGAGCCCGATACCAATTATTTCAAACATTATTTCTTTTCTTTATTTCATAAAGATTTTAGCAAAATAATTTCTTTCAAAAATTAATTTCTAAGGCTTGGGATCTCAGAATTTATTCCCGGGCATACGCCCAAGTTCATATTTTACTGCGGACCTTCCGGGATCGTCGGAACACAGATACGGGTCCGTTTACTCAAAATATTGACCAAAGTCAACTTTTATCAAATTTCAACTCTAGAAATTACTATTTCTCATATTTTCACATAAAAGCTTTCCGGTTTCACGCCCGTACTGCGCACCCAAATTGAGGTATTTATAATTAGTCTTTTTATGTCTATTAAGCATGGAACGGAGTCAAAATTTATAAAATGACCCCTTGGGTCATCACAATCTCCACCTCTAAAACACACGTTCGTCCTCTAATGGACATAGAAGACTACCTGAATTGGCGAACAAGTGTGGATATTTACTCTGCATGTCCGACTCGGAGTCTCAAGTAGCTGCCTCAACAGGCTGGCCTCTCCGCTGCACTCGAACTGAAGGATAACTCTTAGACCTCAACTGACAAACTTGCTGGTCTAAAATGGCTACCGGCTCCTCCATAAGTCAAGTCTTTGTCCAATTAGACAGAGCTGAAATCTAAAACGTGGGATAGGTCACCATGATATTTCCGGAGCATAGATACATGGAATACCGGATGAACCGAATAACCCTGGAGGGAATGCAAGTCTATAAGCTACTCCCCCACTCTATCAAGAATCTCAAACGGCCCGATATACCTAGGGCTCAACTTACCCTTATTCCAAAATCTCGTAACACCCTTCATGGGCGACTCACGAAGCAATACTTTCTCTCCAACCATGAATGCCACCTCACGAACCTTACGATCTGCATAACTCTTTTGCCTAGACTGAGCTGCCCGAAGTCTCTCCTGAATAATCTTGACCTTATCCAAGGCCTCCAAAACTAAGTCTGTACCCAGTAACCTAGCCTCTGCCGGCTCGAACCATCCAACTGGAGATCTGCACCGTCTACCATATAATACCTCATAAGGAGCCATCTGAATGCTCGACTAATATCTATTATCTCCGCTAATGGTAAGAACTGATCCCACGAACCTCCAAAGTCAATAACACAAGCGCAGAGCATATCCTCCAATATCTAAATGGTACGCTCGGACTGCCCATCAGTCTGAGGATGAATGCTGTACTCAACTCTACTTGGGTACCCAACTCACGCTGAACTTCCCTCGAAAAGTGCGAAGTAAACTGCGTACCCTGATCGGAAATGATAGACACATGCACACCATGAAGGCGAACACTCTCCCGAATATATAACTCAGCCAACTGCTCTGAAGTATGAGTACTCGCCACAGGAATGAAATGTGCTGATTTAGTTAGCCTATCCACAATAACCCAAACTACATCGAATTTCCTCTGAGTCCGTGGGAGTCCAACAACGAAATCCATAGTGATACGCTCCCACTTCCACTCAAGAATATTTATCTGCTGTAGCAAACCACTAGGTCTCTGATGCTCATATTTTACCTGCTGACAATTTAAGCAACGAGCCACATACACAACAATGTCCTTCTTCATCCTTCTCCATCAATAATGCTGTCTCAAGTCTTGGTACATTTTGGCTGCTCTTGGGTGAATCGAATACTTACAACTGTGAGCCTCCTCAAGGATCAACTCACGAAGTCCATCAACATTAGGCACACATATACGACCATGCATCCTCAAAAGGCCATCATCACCAACCGTAACCTGCTTGGCACCACCGTGCCAAACTGTGTCCCTAAGAATCGCCAAATGCAGGTCACCATACTGCCCTTCCCGGATACTCTCAATTAGAGAAGACCGAGCGACTGTACAAGCTAGAACACTACTGGGCAAAATATCCAACCTCACGAGCTGATTAGCTAATGTATGAATATCTAAGGCTAACAGTCTCTCACCGACCGAAATATACGCAAGGCTGCCCAAACTCACCGCCTTCCTGCTCAATGCATCGACCACCACGTTGGCTATACCCGGGTGATACAATATTGTGACATCATAATCCTTTAGTAACTCTAACCATATCCGCTACCTCAAATTTGGATCTTTCTGCTTGCATAAGTACTGGAGGCTGCGATGGTCAGTAGAAACCTCATACGACACGCCATAAAGATAATGCCTCCAAATTTTCAATGCATGAACAATGGCTGCCAACTCTAAGTCATGAACATGGTATGTCTTCTGATGGACCTTTAACTGACGAGACACATATGCAATCACTCTACCATCTTGCATCAATACTGCTCCAAGTCCAACTCGGGAAGCGTCACAATACACCGTGAAAGAACCCGAATCTGATGGTAACACCAACACTAGTGCTGAAGTCAAGGCTGTCTTGAGCTTCTGAAAGCTCGCCTCACACTCATCTGACCATTTAAATGGGGATCCTTTTTGAGTCAATTTAGTCATTGGGGCTGCTATGGATGAGAACCCTTCCACAAAACGACAGTAGTAACCCGCCAAACCCAAGAAACTCATAATCTCCGTACTTGTAGTGGGTCTAGGCCAGTTCTTGACTGCCTCTACCTTCTTAGGATCAACATGAATACCTTCAGCTGATACAATATGACCCAAAAAGGCTACTGAATCTAACCAGAACTCACATTTTGAAAACTTGGCATACAACTAATTATCTCTCAAAGTCTGGAGTGCTATACGGAGGTGCTTCTCATACTCTTCCCGTTTGCGGGAGTATATAAGAATGTCATCAATGAACACGATCACGAAAGAGTCCAGATGGGGATTGAAAACCCAATTCATCAAATCCATAAAGGCTGCTGGAGCATTAGTCAACCCAAAAGACAACCAAAAATTCATAATGCCCATACCTCGTCCGAAAGTCTTTCTTAGGAACATCGGGCGCCCTAATCTTTAGCTGATGATAGCCAGACCTCAAATCAATTTTCGAAAATACTCTAGCACCCTGAAGCTGATCAAATAGGTCATCAATTCTCGGCAACAGATATTTATTCTTGATAGTAACTTTATTCAGCTGTCGGTAATCTATACACATCCTCATCGACCTATCTTTCTTCTTCACAAACAAAACCGGCGCACCCCAAGACGAGACACTGGGCCTTATGAACCCTAATCTAGCAAGTCTTGCAACTGTTCTTTTAACTCTTTCAATTGTGGTGGGGCCATCCGATATGGAGGAATGGAAATGGGCTGAGTGCCCGGAGTCACATCAATACAGAAATCAATATCCCTGTCGGGCGACATACCCGACAGGTTTGCAGGAAATACCTCAGAAAACTCACACACGATAGGAACTGACTCTATGGAAGAAAACTCCGCATCAAAATCACGAATATGAGCCAAATAAGCCACTTTCTCCACCATGCGGCGAGCCTTAGCATATGAAATCACCCGGCTGGGAGAATGACCAGGAGCCCCTTTCCATTTCTAATCGAGGAAACCCCGGCAACACTAAAGTAATTGTCTTGGCGTTACACTCTAATGGCATAATAGAGCGACAACCAATCCATGCCCAATATAACATCAAAATCAACCATGTCTAGAAGTAAAAGATCCATACTTGTCACTACCCAAATCCTAATTTAGGTCGCGATGGCGCCCAACATCGGGGTTAGGCAAGCCAATATGAATTACACTAGGTGTTACCCTTCTCATTTGATTAAAGAAGTCAACAATTACCAGATTTAAATAATTAAACATGATGATTGTCTGACATGAAAATAAAATCATAACAGTATTTAGCCAAAATAAAGCATACATACGAATATACAGCCCAAAACCCAAAATATTCACTACGTGTGTGCCAAGAACTAGTGTCACGGGCAACTAGCGGAATATACAAGCTACAAATATATATACAAATCCACAGTCTGGAGGAAATAGACAGGGAAAATAACAAAGGAACTTCAGGGTACTGCTAGGAGGTCGCCAGGAAGAGCAGCTCACCGTGAAGTCTAATCACACAAATCAGTATCTAGCATCGGCCTGATATTCAGATGTACCAGCCTCCGAACCTGTACAATCAAGTACAGAAGAAGAAAAAGTGCAACATGAGTACATAAATAAATATGTACCCAGTGAGTATCCCGTCTAAACTCGAAAGAGTAGTGACGAGAGGTCGACTAGATACTCACTAAGGTCCAGCAATATAATATAAAAAGAGATATGGCTAAAGCCGTCGGCATGTGAAGCAGAAATCAACAAGTACATAGGCACATAATGTAATCCAAGTAATAGCTGAAAATGAATTGCAAGTGCCAATCCTCCATATACACAATACCTGTCAATCCCACTGTGTGCGACTCTGACTCAAGTGATAATACCATACCAGAACAAGACACTCGGCCGGAGTCATAAGTGTGGTCATAAAGACTGAGGTCATAAGCTACCCACTATCACGAATCATACCTGCGACTCGTGTGCTGACTCGATAATACAAAGCCCCCAACGATCGCGAATCTTACCTGCGACTCGTGTGCTGACTCGATAACGATAAGCTCTCCACGATCGTGAATCTTACCTGCAACTCGTGTGATGATTCGATAATGATAAGCTACCCACGATCGAGAGTCTTACCTGCGACTCGTGTGCTGACTCAATAATGATAAGCTCCCCACGATCGCGAATCTTACCTGCGACTCGTGTGCTGACTCGATAATGATAAATGCATATTCATATATATATATATATAGGTTTAAATGTGTACCGACTCAACAGTGAACCCAACAGGACCGTGCCAATACCACTGCAGCCAACTGGGATTGAGATCATAATATTTCACCTTTCCATGTCATCTCAACAACAATCACAACTTGCAATACATACAAGGTACAAATAAGGCACATAGAGGCATGCTCGTAAATCCTAAAGCTACCCGACATAGCGATATAGTCTCCACGTACGGACTCTCGTCACTTGGTACGTACGTGACCCCCACAAAATGTACACATAGCAAATAAGGAACCTATGGGGACGTTTCCCCCTTACGAGGTTGGAAAGGAGACTCACCTCGTGACGAAATCACCCTTCGGATAAAGGATGCGCCCGAATCTCCGAAATCTACCCTCGACGGCTCGCAACTAGCCAAATATAGCGTAATTGAATCAATTTAAGTTCAAAGAAGAAGAATCAACCAATAAACCAAAAATTAGGCATTCGTGAAGGATTTTGGAATATCAACCCCGGGCCCACGCGTCCGGATTTCAAAAATTCTCGAAGGAATCACTTACCCGAAGCCTAAGGATCATAATTACGTGATTTATACATGAATTCATGGCTTAGAACGGATATTCACTAATTCTCCCATAAGCCCTAATTTACTACCAAATTTTAAGAATTGATGATTTAGAAGAGAGAATTAGCTAGGAAATGTTGTTGAAACTTAGTAAAACCATGTAATTTACTTACCTCAATAGAAATGGTGGAAAGTTCCTTGAAAATACCTCTAAAGACTTGAGGAGGAAGATGAAAATGGAGGAAATAGGCTAGATCCCGTATTTAATAAAACTGCCCAGTTATTCCTTCACTGCGATCGTGACAAGGGGCCTGTGATCGCGAAGGTCAACTGGCCAGACCTCTGCGATCGCAGCAGAGGTCTTGCGATCGTGAATAGAAACTGTGCCCGGCCCTGACTTGACACTATGAGATCGCGAAGATGGGGCTGCGATCGCGAAGGCATGGAACCCAACCTTCCGCGATCGCGAAGACTGGGATGCGACCGCGAAGGACAAGGACCCAACCTTCCGCGATCACGAAGAGGAAGCTGCGATCGCGAAGAACAATCCACAGCCCAACCAAGTTCCTTCTCCGCGATCGCGACCCACCTTCTGCGATCGCGAAGAAGGAAACTAGACAGCAAAAATCTGGTTTTTCCAACTTAGCTCCCGGGGGTCCAAAACTCACCCGAGCCCCTCAGGACCCTGTCAAAAGGCACTGACAAGTCTGTATTCATGATACGGACTCGCTCGAACTTCTGGAACGTGAAAAACAACAACGAAACTCATAATTCAACCCCAAAACCAAATTGAATCAAGCTTAAGAACTTAAGATTCTAGAATTTACTTCAATGCACCGAATGGGCCTAAACTACTCAGAATGACTTCAAATTTTGCAAACAAGTCATAAATTACATAACGAAACTATTCCCGGTCTCGGAATTCTGTTCGGACCTCGATAGCATAAAATCACGTCCCAGACCAAATTTCAAACTTAAGGAAATCCTGATTTCCATTTCAGGCGCCGAAATGCTCCCTGGTCATCGAAAACCCAAGCCGAACATACGCTCAAGTCCGAAATCATCATACGGAGCTACTGGAGCTGTCAGAACTCGATTCCGAGGTCATTTGCTCAAAATGTTGACCGAAGTCAAACTTGGCCAAATAGGCCAACCTTAAGGAACCAAGTTTTCCCAAATCCCTCAAACCATTCCCGAATCCCGAACCACCCATCCCCGCAAGTCATAAAGCATGAATAGTCGCTATGGGAGGTTTTATTTAAGGGAACGGGATCCTACTACGCAAAACGACCAGTCTAGTCGTTACATTCTCCCCCTCTTATACAAACGTTCGTCCTCGAACGGGTTTAGAATCGTATCTGGAGTGCTGAATAGCTGTGGATATCTGCTCCACATGTCCTCCTCGGACTCCCAAGTCGCCTCCTCATCTGGTTGGCCCCTCCACTAAACCTTAACTGCAGAAATTATCTTGGACCTCAACTAGCGGTCCTGTCTGTCAATAATAGCTACTGGCTCCTCCTCGTAGCCCAACTTCTCATCTAACTAAATCGTGATGTAATCAACTACGTGGGAGAAGTCGGCGTGATACCTCCGAATCATGGATACATGGAAAACCGGGTGAACTCCTGATAAGGCTGGAGGTAAAGCAAGCTCATAAGTGACCTCTCTAACTCGCCTCAACACCTCGAATGGACCTATAAACCTGGGGCTCAACTTGCCCTTCTTCCCGAATCATATGATACCCTTCATCTACGAAACCTTCAACATAGCCTTATCTCGCTCCATAAATGCTACATCACGCGCCCGCTGATCTGCGTAACTCTTCTGTTTGGACTGAGCTGTGCGGAGTCTCTCCTGAATGATCTTCACTCTATCCAAAGCATCTCTCACCAGATCTGTGCCATATAACTTGGCCTCGCCAGGCTCAAACCACCCGATAAGAGAACGACATCGTCGACCATATAAAGCCTCGAATGGAACCATCTCGATGCTGGAATGATAACTGTTATTGTATGCAAACTCCGCCAAAGGCAAGAACTGGTCCCACTGACCGCCAAAATCAATCACACAAGCCCTGAGCATATCCTCCAAAATCTGAACTGTACGCTCTGACTGGCCATCAGTATGAGGGTGAAATGCTGAACTGAGGTCTATCTGAGTGCCCAACTCGCTGTGCAAAGCCCTCCAGAAGTGCGAAGTGAACCGAGGAACTCGATCTGATATAATAGACACCGGCACACCATGCAATCGGACTATCTCTCAAATATAAATTTGAGCCAGCCTCTCTGTAGTATAAGTAGTAGCCACAGGAATAAAATGCGCCGATTTGGTCAATCTATCCACAATGACCCAAACCGCGTCAACCTTCCGCAAAGTCCGAGGCAACCCAATCATGAAGTCCATAGTGATGCTCTCCCATTTCCACTCAGGGATGGGCATCGGCTGAAACAAGCCTCCTGGCCTCTGGTGCTCGTACTTGACCTGCTGACAATTGAGACACCTAGCCACATACTGCACTATATCCTTCTTCATCCGCCTCCACTAGTAATGTTGCTTCAAATCACGATACATCTTCGTCGCTCCTGGATGAACAGAATACCGAGAACTGTGCGCCTCTGCTAGAATATTCTCCCTCAGGCCATCAATATCAGGAACACACAATCAGCCTTGGAGTCTCAGAACACCATCCTCGCCCAAGGTAACCTCCTTAGCCTTACCCTGGACCACCGTATCCCGAAGCTCTGCAAGACGTGAATCATCAAACTGTTGAGCCTTAATCTCCCCCAACAATGAAGACTGAGCAACAACATGAGCCAAAACTCGACGAGGCTCCGAAAGGTCCAATCTCACAAGGCGACTGGCCAAGGACCGAATGTCCAAGGCTAAAGGTCTCTCCTCAGCTGCAATGTAGGCCAAACTACCCATACTCGCTGCCCTCCTGCTCAAAGCATCTTCTACTACATTGGCCTTGCCCGGGTGATACAAAATAGTGAGATCATAGTCTTTTAACAACTCAAGACATCTCTGCTGCCTCAAATTAAGGTCCTTTTACTTAAACAAATGTTGCAAACTGCGGTGGTCAGTGTAGACCTCACATGACACACCATACAAATAGTGCCGCCAAATCTTCAAAGCATGAACAATCGCCGCCAACTCTAAGTCGTGCACAGGATAATTCTTTTCATGAACCTCAGCTGGCGCGAAGCATAAGCAATAACCCTGCCATCCTGCATCAACACACATCCCAACCCCACGCGTGAAGCGTCGCAATATACAGTATACATCCCAGACTCAGAAGGCAATAATAGAACTGGTGCTGAGATCAATGCTGACTTGAGCTTCTGAAAGCTCGCCTCACACTCGTCGGACCATCGAAACTGGGCATTCTTCTGAGTCAATCTAGTGAATGGAGCTGCAATAGAAGAGAATCCCTCCACAAATCTTCGATAATAGTCTACTAGACCCAGAAAACTCCTGATCTCTGAAGCTGAAGTAGGACGCGACCAACTCTGAATGGCCTCAATCTTCTGCGAATCAACCTTGATACCCTCTCTAGATACCACATGCCCCAAGAATGCCACAGACTCTAACCATAACTCGCACTTGAACTTAGCATATAACTTCTGCTCTCGCAAGGTTTGAAGCACAACTCTCAAATGCTGCTCGTGCTCTCCAAGGCTCCGTGAGTAGATCAATATATCATCAATGAAGACAATAACAAAGGAGTCGATAAACGACCTGAACACCCTATTCATCAAGTCCATAAATGCTGCTGGGGAATTAGTCAAGCCTAAGGACATCACTAGAAACTCATAATGGCCATATCTGGTGCGAAATGCAGTCTTCGGAACATCAGAAGCCCGAATCTTCAACTCGTGATAACCCGATCTCAGATCAATGTTAGAAAACACCCGAGCACCCTGCAACTGGTCAAACAAATCATCAATGCGCGACAGAGGATACTTATTCTTGATGGTCACCTTATTCAATTGACGATAGTCAATGCACATCCGCATAGACCCATCCTTCTTCTTCACAAATAAGACCGGAGCACCCCACGGTGACACACTCGGCCTAATGAACCCCTTGGCCAACAACTCCTCAAGCTGCTCCTTCAACTCCTTTAGCTCCTTATGATCCATACAATAAGGGGGAATGGAAATAGGCTGAGTATCTGGAGCCAAATCAATACAGAAGCCTATATCTCGATCTGGAGGCATGCCTGGAAGATCTGAAGGAAACACATCTGGGAACTCTCTAACAACAGGCACTGAATCAATGGTAGGAGACTCGGCTGTGGTGTCCCTCACAACAACAAGGTAAGCTAAGCAAACCTTCTCGACCATGTGCCGAGCCTTCATATAGGAAATGACCCGACTGAATGCACTAACACAAGAACCCCTCCACTCTAACCTTGGCGACTTAGACATGGATAATGTAACTGTCTTGGCATGGCAATCTAACACAGCATGATAAGGAGATAGCCAATCCATGCCAAAATAACCTCGAAATCAACCATATCGAGCAATAACAGGTCGGCTCTGGTCTCAAGCCCACAAAAGGTAATCACACAAGATCAGTAGACCCGGTCTACTACCATACAATCGCCCACAGGAGTGGACACATACAAAGGAGAACCCAAGGACTCACGAGGAACATCTAGAAAATGAGCAAGTAATGCGAAAACATATGAGTACGTAGACCCTGGATCAAATAACACTGAAGCCTCCCTACCACAGACTGGAATAATACCTGTAATCACGGCGTTTGAGGCCACTACGTCTAATCTGACCGGAATAGCATAGAATCTGGCTGAAGCACCTAAAGATTGAGCTCCCCCAGAACGTGCTGGAGCTGACTGACCCCCTCCTGACTGGCCTCCCCCTTTAGGAAAGCCCCTGCATGCCTGACCCCCACCCCTAGGTGGTCGAACTGCTGTTGCTGAAATCATAGGCTGGTGACTCTGCTGCACGGCCTTGCCCCGATAGTGGGAGAAATCCCTCCTCACGTGGCCTAAGTCCCCACACACGTAGCATCTCAAATGTGACATATCCTGTTGTCCTATGGAGTAAGAGTCCCGAATGGCCGGAGTGCGATGAGAGTCATCTGACACAGCACTGAAATAGGAACCGGAAGATCACTGACGTCTTGAGTACTACTGGATGAACTGTGGATGGCTGGAGGACGGTAGGAGAGCTCTAGCATGGCGCTGAATTGAGGCCTCGCTGGAACACCCCTGGGAGGTAGTGAAGGTGCTGTATATGAGGGCCTACGGAACTGACCACCCCCAAACTGACCCCTGCCCCTAGCTGGAGCGCCCCTGAAGTCACCTGAGAGTCTGGCCCTCTTGTCCTACTGACCCTGCTCCCTGCTCCTCAGTCGGTATCCCTCAATCTGTCGAGCTATCTCGACTATAAGCTGATACAGGGTACCCATCTCTACCTCTATGGCCATAGAGCTCCTGATACCTGGATGTAAGCCTGCCACGAACCGCCGCACCCTCTCGACATCAGTGGGCAATATCATGAGAGCATGGCGAGATAACTCTAAAAACCTCGCCTCATAATCCGTCACGGACATCTGACCCTGCTCTAACCACTCAAGCTGACCCCGAAGCTCCTCCCTCTCAGACGACGGAAGGTATCTATCCAGAAATAGCTGAGTAAACTGGTTCCACGTGACAGGAGAAGAATCCGCTGGCCTGCTAAGAACATATGACTGCCACCAGCGGCGAGCTCGACCCTCAAGCTGAAATGTATTGAAGTCTACCCCATGCGACTCCAATATCCTCATATTGTGTAGTCTGTCCCTGGACCTGTCAATGAAATCCCGGGCATCCTCGCCCCGCTCACCCCCGAAGACTGGAGGGCGAAGCCGGGTCCATCTATCTAGCATCTTCTGCTGGTCGCCCTCTGCAACTGGCCTGGGATCTGGCTGTGCTACTATAGGCTGAACTCCACCCACAGGCGGTGTACTTGGAGTGTGATGTGCTACTTCCTATCCAGTGGCCTGAGCGGTAGGAGTCTGAACCCCCCCTTCCGCCTGGGAGGTGGAAGGATCTGCTGGAAGTACGCCTGCCTGGGACATGGTGTCCATGAATCTCAACATGCGGCCCATGACCTCCTGGAATCCTGGCGTCGTCATAAAGTCTGCTGGAGCAGGAGAAACGGGAGGCAACTCATCCCGCTCCTCGATAATAGGATCCTCAAGTGGTGCAACTGGTACAGCTCTGGGACGCCCTCGTCCCCTGCCTCGGGCAGGTGCACTACCCCTGCCGCGGCGGGGGTAGCAGCCTCTCTCGGATCAGGAACATGAGAAATGCGCGTCCTCACCATCTGTGAGAGAGTAGAATATCAAATTTGAGTACATCATCGGTTGAAGATAAGTACAGACGTCTCCGTACCGATCCGTAAGACTCTACTGGGTCTGCCTGTGACCCGTGAGACTACGTGAACCTAAGGCTCTGATACCACGTTGTCACGACCCAAATCCTAATTTAGGTCGCGATGGCGCCCAACAGCGGGGTTAGGCAAGCCAATATGAATTACACTATGTGTTACCCTTCCCATTTGATTAAACAAGTCAACATTTACCAGTTTTAAAAAGTAAAACATGATGATATCCTGACATGAAAAATAAAATCATAACAGTATATAGCCAAAATAAAGCATACGTATGGATATACAGCCCAACACCCAAAATATTCACTACGTGTTTGCCAGGAACTAGTGTTACGAGTGTCCTGGGAAACTAGCGGAATATACAAGCAACATATATATATATATATATATACAAATCCACAGTCTGGAGGAAATAGACGGGGAAAATAACAAAGGTACTTCAGGGTGCTGCTAGGAGGTCGCCAGGAAGAGCAGCTCACTGTGAAGTCTAATCACACAAATCAGTATCTAGCACCGGCCTGATAACAAGATGTACCAGCCTCCGGACCTGTAAAATCAAGTACAGAAGAAGAAAAAGTGAAACATGAGTACATAAATAAATATGTACCCACTGAGTATCTCGTCTAAACTCGAAGGAGTAGTGACGAGAGGTCGACTAGATACTCACTAAGGTCCAGCAATATAATATAAAAAGAGATAAGGCTAAAGCAGTATGCATGTGAAGCAGAAATAAACAAGTACATAGGCAAATAATGTAATCCAAGTAACAACTGAAAATGAACTGCAAGTGCCAATCCTCCATATGCACAATACCTGTCAATCCCACTATGTGCGACTCAGACTCAAGTGATAATACCATACCCAGAACAAGACACTCGGCCGGAGTCATAAGGGTGCTCAGAAGGACTGAGGTCATAAGCTACCCACGATCGCGAATCATACCTGCGACTCGTGTGCTGACTCGATAATGCAAAGCTCCCCACGATCGTGAATCTTACCTGCGACTCGTGTGATGACTTGATAATGATAAGCTCCCCACGATCGCGAATCTTACCTGTGACTCGTGTGCTGACTCGATAATGCAAAGCTCCCCACGATCGTGAATCTTACCTGCGACTCGTGTGGTGACTCGATAATGATAAATGCATATTCATATATATATATATATATATAGGTTTATATGTGTACCGAATCAACAGTGAACCCAACAGGACCGTGCCAATACCACTGTAGCCAACTGGATTGAAATCATAATATTTCACCTTTTCATGTCATCCCAACAACAATCAAAACTTGCAATACATACAAGGTACAAATAAGGCACATAAAGGCATGCTCGTGAATCCTAAAGCTACCCGACATAGCGATATAGTCGCCACGTACGGACTCTCGTCACTTGGTACGTACGCGACCCCCACAAAATGTACACATAGCAAATAAGGAACCTATGGGGACGTTTCCCCCTTACGAGGTTGGAAAGGAGACTCACCTCGTGACGAAATCACCCCTCGGATCAAGAATGCGCCCGAATCTCCGAAATCTACACGGCTCGCAACTAGCCAAATATAGCGTAATTGAATCAATTTAAGTTCAAAGAAGAAGAATCAACCAATAAACCCAAAATTAGGCATTCGTGAAGTATTTTGGAATTTAAACCCCGGGACCGCGCGCCCGGATTTCGAAAATTCTCGAAGGAATCACTTACCCGAAGCCATAGGATCATAATTACGTGATTTATACATGAATTCATGGCTTAGAACGGATATTCACTAATTCTCCCATAATCCCTAATTTACTACCAAATTTTAAGAATTGATGATGTAGAAGAGAGAATTAGCTAGGAAATGATGTTGAAACTTAGTAAAACCATGGAATTTACTTACCTCAATAACAATGGTGGAAAGTTCCTTGAAAAGCCCTCTAAAGACTTGAGGAGGAAGATGAAAATGGAGGAAATAGGCTAGATCCCGTATTTAATAAAACTGCCCAGTTATTCCTTCACTGCGATCGTGACAAGGGGCCTGCGATCGCGAAGGTCAACTGGCCAGACCTCTGCGATCGCAGCAGAGGTCCTGCGATCGTGAATAGAAACTGTGCCCGGCCCTGACTTGACACTATGAGATCGCGAAGACTGGGATGCGACCGCGAAGGACAAGGACCCAACCTTCCGCGATCACGAAGAGGAAGCTGCGATCGCGAAGAACAATCCACAGCCCAACCAAGTTCCTTCTCCGCGATCGCAACCCACCTTCTGCGATCGCGAAGAAGGAAACTAGACAGCAAAAATCTGGTTTTTCCAACTTAGCTCCCGGGGGTCCAAAACTCACCCGAGCCCCTCAGGACCCTGTCAAAAGGCACTGACAAGTCTGTATTCATGATACGGACTCGCTCGAACTTCTGGAACGTGAAAAACAACAACGAAACTCATAATTCAACCCCAAAACCAAATTGAATCAAGCTTAAGAACTTAAGATTCTAGAATTTACTTCAATGCACCGAATGGGCCTAAACTACTCGGAATGACTTCAAATTTTGCAAACAAGTCATAAATTACATAACGAAACTATTCCCGGTCTCGGAATTCTTTTTGGACCTCGATAGCATAAAATCACGTCCCAGACCAAATTTCAAACTTAAGGAAATCCTGATTTCCATTTCGGGCGCCGAAATTCTCCTGGGTCATCGAAAACCCAAGCCGAACATATGCCCAAGTCCGAAAGCATCATACGGAGCTACTGGAGCTGTCAGAACTCGATTCCGAGGTTATTTTCTCAAAATGTTGACCGAAGTCAAACTTTTCCAAATAGGCCAACCTTAAGGAACCAAATGTTCCAAAATCACTCAAACCATTCCCGAATCATGAACCACCTGTCCCCGCAAGTCATAAATCACGAATAGCCGCTATGAGAGGTTTTACTTAAGGGAACGAGATCCTACTATGCAAAACGACCTGTCTGGTCATTATAATACTAGTTTCAAGACCCCTAATGACTACCACGCACGAACGATATACTCGATCTACCACAATAACATCCCCCACCGGGATATACACATAAATAGGAACACTCAAGGGATCACAGGGCACATTCAAATACGATGCAAAATAGGATGAAACATACGAATAAGTATACCCCAGATCAAACAAAACTAAAGCAGCTCTATCACAGACTAAGATGATACCTGTAATAACAGCGTCGGAGGACTCTACCTCGGGTCTAGCTGGAAATACAAATAGTCAGAGCTGGGCCCCGCCACCCTGAACCAAACCTCTAGGAGGACTTCCACCTCTAGCAGGCTGACCTCCACCTCTAGCCATCTGTCCTCCACCTCTAACATTCTGGCCTCTACCTATAACTACATGACCCCTACCCCTTTTCGGCTGGGCAGGTGGTACTGGAACTGGTGCCGGAACTATAGCACGAGAACCCTGCTACTAAAACTGATCTCATGCATAATTCAGACAAGTCCTCCGTATTTGCCCATATTCACCACACTCAAAACACCCTTGCTGAATATTATGCTAACCTAGACGAATCGTCTAGCCACGCGAAACACTCAGTAGAAGAGATTCTTTAATAGGAGCAGAAGGACCATTGTAAACTAGCTGAGCAGAAGGAGGTAGATTAGAACCACGACCAACTGAAGCACCATGTGAAGCCTGTAGTGCTGAATGAAATGGCCTGGAAGAATGGCCTCTGTTAAATGATTTCCCGCCTCCAGATGAGGCACCACTGAAACCACTGGAATGGCGAGGTCTCTTGTCTGACCCCTGACCTCTCATCCCAAGAACTGACTCAACCCTCCTAGTTGTATTAGCTACATCCTTTAAAGAAATTTCGGCCCCTGTCTCCTTGGCCATCTGCAACTTGATAGGCTGAGCAAGGCTGTCAAAAAACTGTCCGACTCTCTCTCTCTCTCTCTGTGGGCAACAAGAGAATAGCATGCCTATCCAAATCCACAAAATGAGTCTCATAAAGAGTCACAGTCATACTTCCCTGCTGAAGTCGCTCAAACTGACGACGGCTCTCCTCTCGAGTAGTAACAGGTAAGAACTTCCCCAAAAAGAGATGAGAGAACTGATCCCAAGTCAGAGCAAGTGATCTAACTGGCCTAGTCAACAAATATTCTCTCCACCATTTCTTGGCAGAACCAGTCATCTGAAAAGCTCCGAAATCGACCCCCTTGTTCTCCAGAATACCCACACTATGCAACACCTCATGACAACTGTCCAGATATTCCTGAGGATCCTCTGAAGTAGCACCACTGCAATAGACAGGGAATAACTTAATGAACCTGTCAAGTCTTTACAAAGCATCGGTATATCTTCCCCATTAATGGGCGGCACTGCTGCAACTGGCTGAATTACCCCAACGAGATTGGCTATTGGGGTCTGAACCTGAGGAGTAGTATGAGCTGGAGTGTGAGTAGCATGAGGGACCCCTCCTCTAGCCTGAGATACGGCTGCTGCAACCAGGAATATGCCAATCTGGGCCACCCTCTCCATTAGGCCCACTAAACGGACCAAAGCGTCCTCAAGAACCGGGGTAGAAATGAACCCCTCGGGAACTTTGAGCTGGTCCCGCTGGAACAGTCTGAGCCAGAACCCTCTCATCAATCTCAACCTGGGGTTCCGCAGCTGGGGATGCTGCCTGAGCAATGGGCTGATTCCTGCCCTGCCTCGACCTTTGGTGCGGCCACGACCTTCCCCTAGTAGGAGCTGCTGCTGCTGGAGGAACATAATTATGATAACGGAAGATGAAGCATGTGTTCTCTCCTTCTGCGAGAGAATAGAAGAATCCAAATCAATATTTGAGATACAAGAATCGCACGATAGAATGGAAATACAAATGGAGTTGTTTCCTAACTCAATAGCCTCTAAGAGACGTCTCCGTATCGATCCTCCAGACTCTACTAAACTTGTTCGTGAATTGTGAGACCTAAGCAAACCTAGTGCTCTGATACCAACTTGTCACGACCCAAATTTCCAACCTTAGGGATCGTGATGGCGCCTAACACCGCACTTGCTAGGCAAGCCAACTTTAGAATTCGATTAGCTACTTTGCATTATTTATAAATTTAGACATAATAAAATAATCTGAAGAAAACTAAATGTAATGGCTTTTAATGAATGTTTCCAAATATAAGAAAAATAAACAATTAATTAAACCGAACCACGAACTAATTATATAAACAAATCTAGAACTACCCCAGAGTCTGGTGTCACAATTCATGAACTACTAAAGAATACTACAAATACCGGGCTGAAAGAAATAGTGTAACTATTCTGAATATACTAAAACAGTTTTATAAAAATATGAGTAGACTCTCGGGATCTGCGAACGATGGCAGATATACCTCGTGTCTCCGAGTGAATAGATGGACGCTCAAACAGTCCCTACTGCTGGCTAGTATCTAGATCTGCACAAAAGAGTGCAGAGTGTAGTATCAGTATAACCGACCCCATGTACTGAGTAATGCCGAGCCTAATCTCGACGAAGTAGTGACGAGGCTACGGCAGGGCATTTACAATATATCATGTGACAACATAAATAATAAAGCAAGAAAGGAATCTACACAAATAAATAAATACTGCAACAACAATAAAATAATTCAGCCGCCTTTTTCAAGTTTCCAAACTTTACTTTAGAATAATCACATGTAAGAAATATAAGAAAAACGGTAGAGTAAAACAAGAATTTCCAAATCCTTAAAATTTAAAAGTTAGTAAAGCATCATTATTCCCAATTTTTCACTGTCTTGTTGCGGCGCGCAACCTGATCCCACATATTCACCCTTATCACAATCAGTTTATTCACCCGTATCATAATCAATTATCCACCCTTATCACAGCCCCCTTATCACAATCAATTATGTTTCAACAATTTTAAACCGAAAACAGTATAGCTCGTAAGCTTTAAACAATATCATCCCAAAATTAAACTAGCCAGAATATATGTAACCACCGTAACACTGTCAACCCAACTCAGTCTTTATATACCATGATAGAATTCAAGAGAACAACCAACACTTTTAACACACTTACAACAATAAATGGAAATAATCAAATAAAACCAACATGAATATATATATATATATCCAAAAATATATATGTATATATTTCCAAAAATGGTGCCCAACTGCTCAACCTCTCTATATTACAAGGGGACCAATTAAACACCCCGTACTTTCCCAAATCTACCACAACAATATTTAACAACAACGGAATAAGGCCAAGTAATCGTAAAAACCATAATGAACATAAAACAATTAAGATAAGAATCAATTAAGTTGGGAATGGGAAAGGGATCATGCTTAACATGAAATTTGGTGGTGCATAAATACTCCTCACCTCACATATACACCACACATGCATTTCACATAGCAAACAAGTGAGGATTCCGATTCCCTCAAGTCAAAGTTAGACCAAATATTTACCTCAATTTTGTAGGTCACTCACTGCTCAATTACGGCTTTTCCTTTTGAATTCACCTCTACCTTGCTCGAATCTAATCATAATTAACTCAATATCATCAATTGATGCTAAAGGAACTTACTTTATTAAAAAAACATGATTTTTCCAAAGTTTTCTAAACAAAAGTGAAAACTCGACCCTGGGCCCGCTTGGTCTAAACTCGGGGTTCGGACCAAATTACGTTTACCCATGCACCCACGAACCCAAATATACTATTAGTTTTGAAATCCGACCTCAATTCGATGTAAAAATTTAATTTTTACAAAATTCCCTAATTCTACCCAAACCCACTATTTTTACCATGAAAATTCTTAGTTTTTGCTTTAAAAGTGATGAAAAACAGTAAGGAATTGAAAGAACAAAGTTTAGAATTGATTACCTATGACTTGAAGATGATAGTTGGTAAAGAAAATCATTCCTAGGGCTGTGGGGTTCAATATATGGCGAAGAGGAAGGTCTGCCCAATTTTAAGTTGTTTTTATATCACTACAAGAAATTGGATTATTAGTGGCGACATATAGCAACAACCCTATAGGTTTCTACAACAACTATATTATTACCAACGACTTCATAAGTCGCTACAGATGTTTAATTTGTAGCAGCGACTTTTTTTAGGTCGCCACTTATGGGGCTGGAATTTTCAGTCCCGCTCAAAATAAAATTTTGGCTCCATATTGTTAGTGACGACTTTTGGAAAGTCCCGACTAAATCTCTATTGCAGTGACCGGGTCACTCCAATAACACATATTTTTAATTTTAAAATAATTTGTAAAAGGCAAATGCCTATCCTAATTAATTAAAATATTTTTTTTTTACATTTCAGCTATACTAATGTATCGCTCTTTGGTATGAAAGAAACATTATTCACCTCTCAGCCAAATTCTTCAAAACAACCCTAGCATTAACCAAACAAATTCTCATGGAATCTGAACGAGAATTTCTCATCGGTTGAAACAGAGATAACTACCCAGCGAATCGGCCGCGATAGGCCCTCAGCGAAAACTCCCCCATCCGTTGATGGAATCTAAATCCCACTTCTAATAAATCCCGCTGGAATCAGAGATTTCTGAGTAAGCCTTTTAATCACTTTCTTCAAAATTTCACTCTTCTAATTTCTTTTTCCTTCGATTTTTTGCCCTTTCTCTTAAATTTCTGCTTCTCTGCTTTTTGAGAAGTGCTGTATTTGACTTTGTTTGTTTCAGTTGGTTTGACCAAAATGTGAATCTCATTTGTTAAAGTCTCTCAAATCAAAGTGTGAATCTCATTTGTCAGGTATGTTCAAATCCCTAATCTTTTTCATTTTTTTGGGGATAATTTCATGGAGGAAAAATCCTCGAAAATGGTTTTTCAGTTGATTAGAGAAGGAAATTTGGTTGATTCAAGTTGTTGGGTGAACCACTTCTTACTCAAAATTTTATTTGGCTAATTTAGCAATACATATCCACTAAAGAATAATTCACTGTTAACTCGTTCGTCAGTCCTAGCTTTTCAGTTAAACCATGAATAATCTTTCCAACTCCAGTTCCTCTTCTGCTGCACATATTCTGGGTTTTGCTTGGTTTTGTTTGTAATTGATGAAGAATTCTCCAAATTAGTTTAGTTCTTTTTTCTTGTTTGTTTTATGTTCCTATTGGATACTCTGTGTTGAGTCAGTATAATCACTTGCATCCAGTTTGGAAGTTCATTACTGTTTTGAATTTTAAATTTTGGATTATTTGTTTATTATAGTTTATAAGTACAAAATTTAGAAAGAGCCTGTTTCAGTTCTCTGTCTCTTTCCTCTTGACCAACACTTTAACTATTATAACCAGAACAAGTTTTCCCCCCTCATTTTGTCAATATTTTGTTGCAAAACCTTTAAGTAATTAGGTTCGGAAAGCATTTTTATCGGTCTCTAGTATGAAAATTGAGGTTTGGTGAAATTCGTTGCATTACTGCCTCCCTCTTGGCCAACACTTCAATTTTTTTTTGTTATCCACACCAATCGAAACAAAATTTTGTGAGCAGTCAGTTATTTCAGTCAGAGAATAAACTGATTTACGTGTTATAGCTTAGTAGATCTCTGTCTATATTAGTTTTAGTGTTCGTATGCTTTCTTTTCTGCTTTTTTACATCGGTGAGATTTTTGTTGCTCCCTTCCTGATTGGATAAAATATGATGGTGACAGTACTCTGGTGATTAGTTTAGCTGTGATGGATTTCATGTAAATAGAAATAAAGGAAACAAAACTGATCAAGTTTTTGAATGCTTATTAAACTTCCCACCAATAATAGCAATATGCATTCTACAGCCGTGGAATCATTATCTTTCTCATCTTCATTTTGGTATTATAATGCAATATTCATGAATTCTTGTCTAGTTTCTTTAGCTCATTATGCTGACATGAGATGAATCTTCGCTACTTACTTGTTTTCTAGTCCTGTGAATACTGCATTTTGATTTAGATAATTTGTTTGTTTTAGTAGATGAATATGATACACGTGAAGCAAATGGCTCTCTTCTCTTTGTAGTAATGTTGCATACTTCAGACTACAAAGTTTTGTCTCCTTTCATTCTACACTTCCTCAAAGATTCTCCACCTTTTTTGTCCATATTTCAAATTAATTGTTCTGTTGGAAATCTCATTTTTTATTTTATCTCCCATTGCTATGAACATTGGTTGTATCTGTATGTCTTTGGCTTCAATGTGACAGTAATATAACGTTGGCTGGTTTTAAATTATTTGTTCTACCTATATCAGGGTGAAGGTGTGAGACTTTAGAACAGTGAATGTTGGACTTGATCACTCTGTGAAACCAAAATAGTGGCTTATTAGGCATTTAAGATCTTTTGTTTAGCAAATAACTTTTTCTAGTTGGAAGTTTGATTAGTTGGTGTTATTTTTTGTGTTCTTTATTATTGTATTTTTCTTATTGAGCAGACTTTGCTTGTATACTGGAGCTACTAGCAGCACCCTTTTACATCTTGTCTCAGAATCTACTTATCCTCAAATAACGGGTGATAGTTGAAACTGCAGCTACCGTTTGACATTGCTTAACTGTCTACTTCCTCTTTGTAAAGCTACTTGGCAAGGTAACTATATTTTCTACTGTTTTTTAGTTTTCTCTTTATATTTATGTATATTAATATTAAAAGTGAGGTCACACTTGAATGGAGTAATATTTATTTGATTACGAAGTATTTTCTTAAATTGTTTTCTGTACCTCCATTCTTCCCCCTCTCCTCTTCTCCACCCGAAACCACTTTTTGTGGTATATATTCCCTTGTTTTCTATCCATTGATTCTGTACATACCCTGGTTTAAACTTGTTCTTCATTGCACACAATTCGTATAAGTAATTCTGTAATAGACTGCTTCCTTCTTGTTTGAATAATGTGTTTTTGTGACTGCTTGTCTGAATACCCCTGGTATATGTTAGTTATTATATATATTTTGATTATTATAATCCTTCGACTTTTAATTAGTAAACTAATTTATTTATTTTATAAAATAGATATGATGGATAAAAGTTGGCTGAATATAAGGAATAGAGTCGACCAAAGGTATAGAGATGGAGTAGACAACTTTCTTAATTGGGCATTCAGTCAACCAATGGTGAACACTATGATTCGGTGTCCTTGTAAAGGTTGTATGTCACGCCCCAAAACCGAGGGACGGGACCGGCGCCTAACCGAGTGAACCCGGTCAAGCAAGCCTGTTTAACCTTACCTACCCGACTCGTTTCACCGCGTGTTTATAGCATACGTTAATTACATGAGCTAGAAAGAGACAAATCAAAAGCATAATTTCATAACATTAAGCCCATTTTCCTCTTTTACCGTTATCAACATTAGGTCTTCCAAAACATACATACAAGTTACAATGTTCAAGGTACGGAATCACAGTTACGAGTAAGTCCAACACTACCCAAAATATATATATATACAACCCACATAGTGTCTACGGATTCTCTAAGAGTTTGGAGAAATATACATAGACATGCCGGCGACAAGGCCCCGGCTATACCGCAAACGGAACATGTACAAAAGGGGAAGCAATATATATATCAACATACAGCCCCAGAAGGAAGTGGGGCTCACGGGAACTGCTGGAAGGGAGGAGGAGAAATCACCACTATCGGCGATCGGCGCTACTTGCTACATAACTACCTACATCCATTTAAAAAGATGTAGCGCTCCCGGCAAAAGGGACGTTAGTACCATTGAATAGTACTAGTACGTATGAACAAGCTCTACTCTAGATAGGATAAGAAATTTTATGGGTCTTTACATCCTCCCCCACCTTAAATCATTCGTCCTCAAATGAGTATCGGGGAATCATTCGGGTTTGAAAATACAATATGCCAACCCCCAATTTTCACTAACTCCGATTTTTCCTAAATATTTCGCCAGAGTTTCCTTTGTAAATAGGCCTATCCACTTGTCAGAGAGCCCACGAAACACACTTCAACGCATTCCATATAATTCAGTGACTTCAACAAATTGCACATACTTCAGCTAACATAATACACACAAATATGGCACGAATTTGAGAAGTCATAAGGGAAGGGAGGGTTAGGGTAGTGGGGTGGCTCTCCACAATATGACACAANACATGCCGTCGACAAGGCCCTTGCTATACCTCAAAACGGAACATGTACAAAATGGGAAGCAATATATATATATCAACATATGGCCCCAGAAGGAAGCGGGGCTCACCGAAACTGCTGGAAGGGAGGAGGAGAAAGCACCACTATCGGCGATCGGCACTACCTGCTACAGAACCACCTACATCCATTTAAAAAGAGCGCCCCCGGCAACAGGGATGTTAGTACCATTGAGTAGTACTAGTATGTATGAATAAACTCTACTCTAGATAGGATAAGCAATAAACATGCAGTAATGCAAATAGAGACTTCACATAACAATCGACACAATCAAAAGTCACCATGTTTCTTATCCCGTTTTGCCATCTTTTGGTTAATGTTCTTTTAAGTTCATGTTGTTATTATTATTACTGAACCAGCGTGTCGTTGTCACACGGAGTCCGGTCTCTGCCCGATTGGGTAATCCATCCTAGGTGAGGCCCGAACAATCATCACATCACATATCACCACAGTGGCATGTTCAAGGAGTTCGGTCCCTGCCCGACTGGCTAGGCCATCTCAACTGAAACAATGAGGCTAAACTCAACATCATATCACAATTTCATGTCTCCATGTGTACGGCATGGAGTCCGATCCCGGCCCGATCGTATAGGCCATCTCACCCTAGGACATTTCCCATCGATTCATGGATCTTTTAGGCTACTTTTATCATTTTTCATCTTTTGATTCTCATCACACATCATTCCATTCTTTGGCTCATCTTTCATATCATTACAATACTTTGGTTCATGTTTCATATCAATTCAATCTCTTGATTAATATTTCATCTCATTACAGTCCTTTGATTCATATTTCATGTCATTCCAATCTTTCACATCTACCACACCCATCACATAAGAGGATTGCACACATAGTAAAAGAGGGAAGATAATGATCACAATTCATACACTCAAATAATACAACGATATGGTAGTAACATGGAATGGCATAGAAGCAAGATATTTTCCCAATTTGTCACATAAGGCACATAAATTCCATAGAGGATCAAACAAGAGAATCATACCCGGAAAGTGAGCACAAATGGGTTTATCCTACGAAGATTAGAGTTATCCACACATACCTCGAGTTGAGATTTTTTCTTAATCTCTATCACACTTCACCGGACCTTCTAACACCTTTAATCTAATTCACAATGTGGCACAATTGAATTTAGAATTAGGAATTATGATCATGTCTTAAACTCACTTGAACATTTTATCAAACACTAGGTGTTCCTTCAGATTAAATAACCCCTTTTAGTGAAAGATTACTCTAACCTACTTCCCTTTACTAGATTAGGGTAATTTGATTACATGCATGCAAGGCCTTTAACCCCCACTTTCATGAACTAACCTACCTATGTTTCATTTTTAACAAGAATCTGAAATTAAGGTTAATGGGGTAGAAGCTTACCTCTTGGGGTGAAGAAAATGGTGGCCTACTCGATTAATTCCAGGCCTGAATAGTGATGGAGGATCAAATTGGTGAAGATGGGACTCTCTCTGACTAGAACCCACTCTCACTTCTCTCTATTTTATCAGAAGGTCGTTAAAAATAAGGGGGATGGGTGTTATATTAGGCTGGGGGTCGGGTTTTAATACTAGAAAATTAGAATCCCGATGCAGGTTTGCGGTCCGGAATGCGATCGCATTCCGGTTATGCGGTCCGCAGACCTGCCGCATTATTGGCCTTCAGCTAGGCCAAAAGGAAAGGGAATCTTCCCAGGTATGCGGCAACTATGCGGTCCGCATACCTGTTATGCGATCGCATAGTGCGCCGCATAACTCCCTCTGCAAAAACTCATATGTAAATATGCGGCCCGCATTCATGAAATGCGATCGCATTATTGGCCGCATAGCTGTCCGCGGAATGGACAGCAAACTGTCCAACTATGCGACCACTATGCGGCCTGCAGACGTGATATGCGATCGCATAGTGGACCGCAGATCCGCACAAACCTGAAAAATTCTATTCTCTAAGTCCTGGGGTACTTTATCTTCCAAAAAGATCCGATTTAAGAATTTCTACAGTTATATAAACAGGAGGATCTATCCGGGCATCGTTCTTAGTTAAGGAATTTTACGGTTCTTTACATCCTCCCCCACTTAAAATTATTCGTCCTCGAATGAAGATCGGGGAATCATTCGGGTTTGAAAATACAATATGCCAACCCCCAATTTTCACTAACCCCGATTTTTCCTTAATATTTCGCCAGAGTTTCCTTTGTAAATAGGCCTATCCACCTGTCAGAGAGCCCCCGAAACACACTTTAACGAATTCCACATAATTCAGTTACTTCAACAAATTGCACATAATTCAGCTAACACAATACACACAAATATGGCACGAATTTGAGAAGTCATATGAGAAGGGGGATTAGGGGAGTGGGGTGGCTCTACACAAAATATGACACAAAATGCAATTACTTAGAGATGGCAATTTTCATAACAACTACCTGACTCATTCAAACAAATGAGGATACTTCACTTTCATTTCATTTTCCGCTTCCCATGTGGCTTCCTCGACTTGTTGATTCCGCCATAACACTTTAACCGAAGCAAACTTCTTGTTTCTCATCTTACGAATTTGCCTATCAAGAATAGCAACAAGAACTTCTTCATATGCCAATTCTTCATTAACTTCAACGGTCTCAACTGGCACAATGACAGACGGGTCCCCAATCACCTTCTTTAACATGGACACATGAAACACCGGGTGCACCAATGACATCTCAGGGGGCAAATCCAGCCTATATGCCACTTGCCCTATCCTCAGAGTGACCCTATACGGCCCGACAAACCTTGGGCTTAGTTTTCCTTTCTTTCCAAACCGCATGACCCCCTTAACGGGAGATACTTTCAAGAATACCCAACCATCTACTTGGAACTCCAAATCCCTGCGACGAATGTCCGAATAGGATTTCTGACGGCTCTGAGTAGTTTTCAACCTCTTCTTTATGATTCTAACCTTCTCCATAGCTTGATGCACAAGATCTGGTCCTAACAGTTCAACCTCTCCAACCTCGAACCACCCAACCGGAGACCTACACCTTCTACCGCACAAAGCCTCAAATGGGGCCATCTGAATACTGGCATGGAAACTGTTGTTGTAAGAAAATTCTATGAGTGGAAAATGATCATCCCAGGTACGCTTAAAATCAAGCACACAAGCTCGCAACATGTCCTCAAGCGTCTGAACAGTCCGCTCTGCTTGTCCGTCAGTCTGCGGGTGGAAGGCTGTGCTGAGATTTACATGCGTACCCAAACCTTGCTGAAATTTCTTCCAAACATTAGCTGTGAACTGGGCCTCTCTATCCGAGATAATAGAAACTGGAGTGCCATGGAGCCTGACTATTTCTTTGATATACAACTGAGCGATTGTTCTGCAGTGTCGGTGGACTTGACTGGCAAGAAATGAGCTGACTTCGTGAGTCGATCAACTATTACCCAAATTGAGTCAAACTTACGCGGAGTGCGGGGTAACCCCACCACAAAATACATATTGATCATCTCCCACTTCCACACTGGGATTTCTATAAGATGCGCCAACCCACCGGGCCTCTGATGCTCGGCTTTCACTTGCTGACAGTTCAGACACCTAGCCACAAAGTCTGCCACACCCCTCTTCATACCATTCCACCAATAAACCTCCTTGAGATCGTGATACATTTTCATAGAACCTAGGTGTGCGGTATATCTAGAATTGTGAGCCTCTGCCATTATCCTCTCCCGAAGATCCTCCACATCCGGAACACATAGTCTCCCTTGACACCGTCACCATTGCCGAATGAAAAAGCTGTGGTCCTGTGACTTAGAATTGCCTCTCTTAACCGCGCCAATGCTAGATCATTGAATTGCTTTTCCTTGACTTCCGCCACAAGCAAAGATTCTTCTCCATTATGCACCACAACACTCCCTTCGTCTGAGGCCGAAAGACAAACCTCCAGACTGGACAACTGGTAAACCTCTCGAGCCAAAGTCCTCTGACCTGCTTCTAAGTGAGCCAAACTACCCATGGATTTCCGACTAAGAGCGTCTGCCACCACATTCGCCTTCCCTGGATGGTAAAAGATATTCATATTATAATCTTTGAGAAATTCCAACCACCTCATCCGCCTCAGGTTTCATTCCTTCTGTTTGAATAGATACTGAAGACTCTTTTGGTCTGTGAACACGTCCACATGGACCCCATAAAGATAGTGCCGCCAGATTTTCAATGCAAAAACAACCGCTGTGAGCTCCAAATCATGCGTCAGATATTTCTTTTCGTGATTCTTGAGCTGCCTTGAAGGATACGATATAACCCTTCCACATTGCATCAACACACACACCAGACCAACCCTTGAAGCATCACAATACACCACAAACCCCTCTGTACCCTCTGGCAAGGTCAACACTGGCGCCGAAGCAAATCTCGATTTCAATTCCTGGAAACTCCTTTCACAATCATCGAACCAGTGGAAGTTGATCGCTTTCTGCGTCAGCTTAGTCAATGGGGAGGCGAGAGTAGAGATTCCTTCCACGAACCTCCGATAATATCAAACTAAACCCAAGAAATTGCGAATCTCTATCGGGATCGTTGGTCTAGGCCAATCCTTCACAATTGTGATCTTTTGGGGATCAACCCGAATCCCTTCCCTGGAGACAACATGACCCAAAAAGGTAATTGATTCTCACCAAAACTCGCACTTTGAGAACTTTGCATACAACTGGTGCTGGTGAAGAGTCCGCAGAACTGTACTGAGGAGATTAGCATGTTCTTCCTGAGTTCGTGAATAAACAAGGATATCATCGATGAAAACTATCACGAAAGAGTCGAGAAACGGCTTGAAGACCCGATTCATAAGGTCCATGAAAGCTGTTGGGGCGCTGTTAGCCCAAAAGACATTACCAAAAATTCAAAGTGCCCATACCGAGTCCTGAAGGCTGTCTTAGGAATATCTTGCTCCCTGATCTTTAGTTGGTGATACCCGGACCGTAAATCAATCTTTGAGAAGAACCTAGCACCTTGCAATTGGTCGAACAAATCATCTATCCGAGGCAATGTGTATTTATTTTTTATGGTGACTTTGTTGAGTTGCCGATAGTCAATACAAATTCGTAGAGACCCATCTTTCTTCCTAAAAAAAAGGACCGGTGCTCCCCAAGGCGACACACTTGGCCGAATGAAACCCTTTTCTAGAAGATCTTTCAACTGCTCCTTTAACTCTGTCAATTCTGCTGGCGCCATCTTGTAGGGTGGAACAGATATTGGCTGCATATCTGGAAATACATCAATCCCGAAATCGATCTCTCTATCTGGTGGAATCCCAGGAAGCTCATCCAAAAAATCATCAAGAAATTTGTTCACAACAGGCACGGACTCGGGAACAGGCACCTCTGAAGTGGCATCCACAACCTGAACCAAATGGTAGATGCACCCTTTTCTGATCATTTTTAGGCCTTAAGGTAAGAAATAAACCTACCTCTTGGCACAATATTATTCCCCTCCCACTCAATAACTGGTTCATTCGGAAACTCGAGCCTCATAATTCTGGTTCGGCAGTCGAGTTTAGCAAAGCACGAATTGAGCCAATCCATTCCCATTATTACATCAAAATCAACCATTCCAAGCTCAATAAGGTCGGCCGTGGTATCCCGACTACACACCATGAAAACACAATTCCTATAGACTCTCGCGGCCGTAATAGATTCACCAACCGGAGTCGACACTAAGAACGACTCATGAAGTTGTTCTGGTTCTATCCTGGTTGGTTCTATCCCAAAACTTGAAACAATAAAAGGGGTGACATATAATAAAGAAGACCCGAGATCAATAAGAGCATACACATCGTGAGTTTGGACAGTCAAAATACCTGTGACGACATCTGGAGAAGCCTCTGCAATCTGACGACCACTCAAGGCATAAAACCGGCTGGGTCCTCCCCGATCCCATGCACCACCCCTAGTTGTACCATGCCCAGCTGGAGCTGGAGGGCCTCAGACTGGAGGGCGTGCTGAGGATGTAGTTGCTGAAGAACTGGATGGCTGGGCGATACCCCAACTTGCCCTCTGGCTGGATGAATGGCAGTCTCTCTATTTGTGACCTCTCTCCCCACACCCATAACATACTGGCCGGTCTAGATAACATGACCCAAAATGAAACCTCTCACACTTGGGGCATAGGGCCCTCTACTGCTGCTGGAATCTCCCACCTGAACGACTCGGCTGATGGAACCCAAAACCGAGGAACGGGACCGACGCCTAACCGAGTGAACTCGGTCAAGAAAACCTGTTTAACCTTTCCTACCCGACTCGTTTCACCCCCGTGTTTATAGTATACATTAATTACATGAGTTATCAAGAGACAAATCAAAATCATAATCTCATAACAATAAGCCCATTTTCCTCTTTTACCGTTATCAACATTAGGTCTTCCAAAACATACATACAATTTACAATGTTCAAGGTACGGAATCATGGTTACAAGTAAGTCCAACACTACCCAAAAGATATATATATATATATACAACCCACATAGCGTCTACGGAGCCTCTAAGAGTTTGGAGATGTCACGCCCCAAAATCGAGGGACGAGACCGGCGCCTAACCGCGTGAACCTAGTCAAGCGGACCTGGATTGCCTTTCCTACCCAACATATTACCCCGCTTTCATAATATACGTTGTTCCATATGAATTAGCCAATTCAGATACAAAGTACGATTTACAACATAAGTTCATTTTCCTCTTTTAACTTCCAACAATTGATAATCAAAAACATACAAGTTACCTACAACATTTCCGATGCGATCCACAATTATGAGTGAGTATAACTACCGCCCAAAATATACATATATACAACCCACATAGTGTCTACAGAGCCTCTAAGAGTACTAGGAGTTTTACATAAACTTGCCGGCAAAAGGCCTCGGCTATACCTTTTACAACATAAGCAAAAGAGAATGATGTAGTCCACACACGGCCCCGAGAGAAATGGGGGAGAACTACTGAAAAGATGAGGAGGAGGCACCACTAACGGCGGGCTGAGCTACCTGCTATGGAACCACCTACATCCATATAAAAGATGTAGCGCTCCCGGAAAAATAGACATTAGTACCGTTGAATAGTACTATTATGTATAAACAAACTTTACTCTAAGTAAAATCAAACAATACACAGATAGGAGACAGTTTAAGAAACCAACAAATAGTGCACAGAGATACAGAAACAACACAATTGAGAGTTTCACAGATTCTTATTTCAACACAATCATGTTCCACCCTTGTTCCTTCTCAACAATCCACACTTATTACTTCCTGTTGCGGCGTGCAACTCGATCCCAGCGGACAATCACATTTCGGCCTTATTACATTCAGTTGCGGCGTGCAACCCGATCCCACCGTACAATTCACATTCCACCCTTATTTCTTCTCACATCAACCTTATTTATTCTGTTGCGGCGCGCAACCCGATCCCACCGTACAATTCACATTCCACCCTTATTTCTTCTCACATCAACCTTATTTATTCTGTTGCGGCGCGCAACCCGATCCCACCGTACAATCACATTTCATAGCAACAATAACAACTCACAATTCAATCACAAGGCTTCATATCGCCAAGAGTACAATTTCAGAACAACCAACCAATCATGTGTTCACAATAGTCTTTATCAACCATTAATTCAATCACAAAGATTTTCATCAACAAGAATATAAATTCATTACATCCAACAATTCGTATGAAATCAAGCCACAGTAAACCTTTCCAAACAATGATTCATATACGATATTGCCATAGTCATTTAGTTGAATTAAATCAATTCATAACTCTTTTTCATCACTTGTTACACAACCCTTAGCACTTAGATACATTCACACATTTGGGTTCGTTACCATTCTTCCATACCAACATATTCAAGCATTTAACGAACCTTGCACATGATAGGGTAATCACAGAGAAATCACCTTTCACAAGTTCACTTAACATGGTAATCGACTGAGAAAATCATAAAATGAAATCTTACACCTCTACATAGCCGAACAATCAATTCACATATACTCAACAAGAAACTCATACCGAATGCTCGGACACCAACAAGGTGGCTCTACGAAGATTAAAGTTAGCCATATATACCTCGAGTCAAAATTACCCTTTAATATCTATCACAATTCACCGAACCATCTAGCACCGTCAATCTAGTTCACAATGCGACACATTTACCTTAGAATTAGGAACCATGAACATAACTCGAACTCATTTAGGCATTTTATCGAACGCTATGTGACCCCCCATATATTACTAACCCCCTCTTTGTGAATAATTACCCAAACTCGTTTCCCATTACTAAATTATGGAGTTTAACTCACATGCATGCAAGGTATCGGCTTTTGTTTTCAAGAATCAACTTATGTGCTCTACCCCTTTTTGGCAAAAACCTGAGAATTAAAAGGAAATGGGGTGGGGACTTACCTCTTAGAGTGAAGATGATGAAGATTACTCGATAATTTCCAGGCCTGAGCGATATTTGGAAAATCAATTTTGGGGAAGATGAGGACTTCTCTCTCTAGAACCCGCTCTCTCTTCTCTCTATTTTTGTTCAGATAGATGTTAAAAATGAAGGGGAGGGGTGTTTTATTACACTGGGGGTCGGGTGTAAAATTAGAAATTAAAAGAGCCCCGAAGCAGTAAATGCGGTCAGGAATGCGATCGCATTCCTGCTATGCGGTCCGCATTCCTGACGCATAGTTGGCTCTAAAGTGGGCCAAAAGAGGAACCAGACTACCCTGGTATGCGACCATTATGCGGTCCGCGTACATGTTATGCGATCACATAATAAGTCGCATAACCTCCTCTGCAAAAAAATAGAGGTGCAAGGATGCGACAACTATGCGGTCCGCATTCCCAAAATGCAATCGCATCTTGGGCCGCATTGTTGTCCTCAAATTGGACAGAAGGCTGTCCAGGTATGCGACCACTATGCGGTCCGCATACCTGATCTGCGATCGCATAGTGGACCGCAGATCTGCTAAATTCTAGAAAATTTTATCTTTTAAGTCCGGGGTACTTTATACTCAAAAGGGTCCGTTTTAAAAAATTCTACAACTATAACAACACAGGGACCTATTCGGGCATTATTTTAGACATGAAATTTTACGGGTCTTTACATCCTCCCCCACTTAAAATCATTCGTCCTCGAATGAGGATCGAGGGAATCATTTTGACAACACAATATGCAAACCCCTAAATTTTCACTAACTCTGATATTTTCTGATAATTTTGCCAGAGTTTCCTTTGTAATTAGGCCTATCTACCTGTCAGAGAGCCCCCGAAACACGTTGTTAACCAATTTCACACATTTTCAATTACTCCAACAACTTGCACATAATTCAGTTATCTCATCAAAGTGTATATAATTCAATTACTTCAACACGCTATACATAGTTCAGTTAACACCACAACTTGCATATCATTTAACTATCACATGAATTGCACATAATTTAGCTTACTTCAAGGAGTTGCACATTACCAAAATAATCACAACATACACAAATATGGCATAACTTGAGGTGTTACAAGAGTAGGGCAATTAGGGGGGAAATGGGGTGCTTTTTGCACAAAATTTGACACAACATATAATTGCTTAGAGATGGTAGCTCTCACGATCACTACTAGACTTGTTCAAACAAATGGGGATATTTTTCTTTCATTTCATTTTCCGCTTCCCACGTGGCTTCCTCGACTTGTTGACTTCTCCATAACACTTTAACATAAGCAATTTCTTTGTTTCTAAATCTACGGACTTGCCTATCAAGAATAGCAACCGGAACCTCTTCATATGACAATTCTTCATTAATTTTAATGGTCTCAACTGGCCAGATAACATCTAGATCTCCAATAACCTTCTTTAACATGGACACATGAAACACTGGATGCACTAATGACATTTCAGGGGGCAATTCTATCCTATACGCTACTTGCCCAATCCTTTGAGTGATCTGATATGGCCCGACATACCTCGGGCTTAATTTTCCTTTATTCCCAAACAACATCACTCCCTTAATGGGAGACACCTTCAAGAATACCCAATAATCTACTTGGAACTCCAAATCTCTACGACGAACGTCCGCATAGGATTTCTGACGACTCTGAGCAGTTTTCATCCTTTCCTGAATGACTCTAACTTTTTCCATAGCTTGATGCACAAGATCCGGTCCTAGCAGTTCCGCCTCACCAACCTCGAACCATCCGATTGGAGACCTACACCTCCTACCGTACAATGCCTCAAATGGGGCCATATGAATACTAGCATGAAACTCTTATTGTAAGCAAATTCTATAAGCGGCAAGTGATCATCCCAGCTACCCTTGAAATCTAAAACACAAGCCCGCAACATATCTTCAAGCGTCTGAATGGTCCGCTCCGCTTGACCGTCCGTCTGTGGATGGAAAGTTGTGCTGCGATTTACCTGAGTACCCAAACCTTGTTGAAATTTCCTCCAAAAGTTAGCGGTGAAATGGTCCCCTCGATCCGAGATAATAGAAACTGGAGTGCCATGGAGTCTGACTATTTCTTTGATATACAACTGAGCGTACTGTTATGACGTATCAGTGGACTTGACTAGCAAAATATGCGCCGACTTCGTGAGTCGATCCACTATTACTCAAATTGAGTCGAACTTGCGCTGAGTGCGGGGTAACCCTACCACAAAGTCCATATTGATCATTTCCCATTTCCACATCGGTATTTCCATAAGCTATGTCAACCCGCCGGGCCTATGATATTCGTCCTTCACTTGCTGACAATTCGGACACCTAGCCACAAAGTTTGCCACACCCCTCTGCATACCATTCCACCAATAAATCTCCTTGAGATCGTGATACATTTTCGTAGAACCTGGGTGAACAGAATACCTGGAATTATGAGCCTCTTCCATTACCCTTTCCCGGAGATCATCCACATCTAGAACACATAATCTCCCTTGACACCGCAAGACACCGTCATCATTACCGAGCCAAAATGCTGAAGTCTTGTGATTCAAAATTGCTTCCCTCAATTGTGCCAAAACCAGATCTCTGAATTGCTTTTCCTTGACATCCGCTACAAGCGAAGACTCTGCTCCATTATGCACCACGACGTTCCCCTCATCTGAGGCCGAAAGACAGACCCCAAGACTGGCCAACTGATAAACCTCTCAGGCCAAAGGTCTATGTCTGGCTTCAAAATATGCCAAGCTACCTATGGATTTCCGACTAAGAGCGTCGGCTACCACATTCGCCTTTCCTCGATGGTACAAAATATTCATATCATAATTTTTGAGCAATTCTAACCACCTCCGCTGCCTTAAGTTCAACTACTTCTGTTTGAATAAATACTGAAGACTCTTGTGGTCTGTGAACACGTCCACATGGACCCCATAAAGATAATGCTGCCATATTTCAATGCAAACACGACCGCTGCGAGATCCAAATCATGCGTTGGATAATGTTTCTCGTGATTCTTGAGCTGCCTTGAAGCATACGCTATAAATTTACCACATTGCATCAACACACACCCCAAACCAACCCTCGAAGCATCGCATTAAACCACAAATCCTTTTGTACCTTCTGGAAAGGTCAACACCGATGCGGAAGTCAATCTTGATTTCAATTCCCAAAAACTCTTTTCACAAGCATCAGACCACTAGAACGTAACTGCTTTCTGCGTTAGTTTGGTCAATGGGGAGGCGAGGGTAGAGAATCCCTCCACGAACCTCCAATAATACCCAGCTTGAGCCAAGAAACTGCGAATCTCTGTCGGGGTCGTTGGTCTTGGCCAATCCTTTACCGCTGCAATCTTTTGGGAATCAAACTGAATCCCATCCCTAGAAACAACATGGCCCAAAAAGATGATTGATTCTAGCCAAAACTCACATTTTGAAAACTTTGCAAACAACTGGTGCTGATGAAGAGTCTGCAGAACTTCCCTGAGGTGATTACATGATCTTCTCGACTTCGCGAATAAACAAGGATGTCATCAATGAATACAATCACAAAAGAGTCAAGAAACGGCTTGAAAACCCGATTCATAAGATCCATAAAAGTTGTTGGGGTGTTAGTTAGCCCAAAATACATTACCAGAAATTCAAAGTGCCCATAACGATTCCTGAAGGCGGTCTTAGGAATATCCTGCTCCCTGTTCTTTAACTGGTGATACCCGGACCATAAATCAATCTTGGAGAAAAACCTAGCACCTTGCAATTGGTCGAACAAATCATCTATTCGAGGTAATGGATATTTGTTTTTGATAGTGACCTTGTTGAGCTGCCGATAATCAAAACACATCTGAAGCGATCCACTTTTCTTTCTGACAAAAAGAACCAGTGCGCCCCAAGGCGACACACTTGGCCGAATGAAACCCTTTTCTAATAGATCTTTCAATTGTTCTTTTAACTCTCTCAATTTTGTTGGCGCCATTCTGTAAGGTGGAATAGATATTGGCTGCGTATCTGGCAATACATCAATCGTGAAATCGATCTCTCTAACTGGCGGAATCCCAGAAAGCTCATCTGAAATACTTCAAGAAACTTATTCACAACCGACACAGACTCGGGAGCAGGCACCTCTGAAGTGGTGTCTGCAAACCGGACCAAATGATCGATGCACCCCTTTTTGATCATCTCGGAGGCCTTAAGATAGGATATAAACTTACCCCTCGGCACAACAACATTCCCTTTCCATTCAATAACTGGTTCATTAGGAAACTCGAGCCTCATAATTTTGGTTCGGCAATTGAGCTTAGCAAAGCGTGAGTAGAGCCAATCCATCCCCATGATAACATCAAAAACTACCATTTCTAACTCAATAAGATCGACCGTGGTATCTCGACCACACACCGTGACAACACAATTCCTATAGACTCACGCGGCCGTAATAGAATCACCAACCGGAGTCGACATTGAGAACGGCTCATGAAGCTGTTCGGGTTCTATCCCAAAACTTGAAGCAATAAATGGAGTAACATATGACAATGAAGACCTGGGATCATAGACATCATGCAATTGGACAGTCAGAATACCTGTGACAACATCTGGAGAAGCCTCCGCACTCTGGCAACCACTCAAGGCATATAATCGACTGGGTCCTTCTTCACCCCGTGCTCTACCCTTAGCTGCACCGCGCCCTGCTGGAGCTGGAGGGTGTGCTGAAGATGTAGAGGCGGAAGAACTGAACGGCTGAGCAGTACCCCTACCTGTGCTCTGACTGGGCGCACGACAATCTCGCTAAACATGGCCCCTCACTCCGCATCTATACCATACCAGGATATCCAGGTAACATGGCTCAGAATGGAACCTCCCACACTTAGGGCATGGGGCCCTCCGCTGTTGCTGGAAGCTCCCACCAGAACGACCCGACTAATGGAACCTCCTGCTGTATGAACTGGGCCCAAAACGATGTCTTTGCTTATAGATGTGCCCTGATGGCAGCGCACTGGCTGAGGACTGAGATGGCCCTGATGACCCTCTCCTAAGGGCTGATCTCGCACCTACAACTGAACTCCCAGGGTTGCCTGCTGACCGGGCCCTACTACTACTCTCCCTCTCCATTCTTATCTTTAATTTTCGAGCCTCCGTAGCCTGGGCGAATCCCACAATCTTCCCATAGTTCATATCTGAGTGCAAAGCAGCTATAGCAGCCTCGTTGATAACCAAGGGACCAAGGCCCTGAACAAACCGACGAACTCTGGCCTCCATAGTCTACATCATGTGGATAGCTTACTTGGACAAGCGCACGAACTCCATATGATACTCCCACACACTCATGTTGCCCTGCTTAAGGACCTCAAACTCTGCAGCACAGGCTGCCATAATCTAGGTAGGCAAGAAATGATCCATGAAAGCATCTACAAACTCGACCCATCTTGCCGGAGGGCTCCCCTCTCCACGGGAACTCTCCCACATCTTGAACCACGAATATGCCGCTCCCTTCAGACGATAGGAAGCTAACTCAACTTCTTCTGTCCCTGTAGCCTTCAAAACCTGGAGAGTCTTGTACATTTCAACTATAAAATCCTGATGATCTGCCTCTGAGTTGGTGCCTGTGAACTCTGAAGGGGATAACCGCAGAAACTAGTTGACTTTGGAATCCGAAGAATCCCCTTGCTTGCTAGAGGAAGCAGGGGCAGCATGTGATCTTTGAGCCTGAGAGGCCACTAGCTGAGTCAACATCTGAATAGCTCCCCTGATGTCCCCATCAGAAATATCGGGACCGGAAGCTGGGACTGAGGAATGATCAGGAACATCGGCGGGAAGGACTGTGGCACACTCCGCTGGAGCAGGAATTGGAACAGTTTGGCCTGGAATGGAAGGGTTAGGCAGATTCAGGGTCGGGGAATCATTCTCACCCGCACCGTCAGATAAGAAATTTATGGCCACACTTGGGGTGGCATTTGCCTCTAGGCCGAGTCGAGCTCTCTTCTTGGGTGCCATTAATCGAAAATTGGGACAATGTACTAGTTAGATAAAGATATTCTCACCTTCCACTTCATCGCACGATACAGAGTAACAATGAAAGGGTATTTTACTAAATGTCCATGCAGCCCCCTAAGTATAGATGTGGTCGACAACACACTGATAAGATAAGAAAAGCTCTACTAGACACGGCTCCGAGACATCCTAGGACACTTTTAAAACCTTAGGCTCTGATACCAAGTTTGGCACGCCCCAAAATCGAGGGACGAGACCGGCACCTAACTGGGTTAACCCAGTCAAGCGGACCTGGATTGCCTTTCCTACCCAACGTATTACCCCACGCTCATAATATACGTTGTTCCATATGAGTTAGCCAATTTAGATACAAAGTACAATTTACAACATACGTTCATTTTCCTCTTTTAACTTTCAACAATTGATAATCCAAAACATACAAGTTACCTACAACATGACGATGTGATCCACAATTACGAGTGAGTACAACTACTGCCCAAAATATACATATATACAACCCACACAGTGTTTACGGAGCCTCTAAGAGTACTAGGAGTTTTACATAAACTTGCTGGCAATAAGGCCCTGGCTATACCTTTTACAACATAAGCAAAAGAGAATGATGTAGTCCACACACGACCCCGAGAGAAATGGGGGGCACCAGAACTACTGAAAAGATGAGGAGGAGACACAACTAACGGCGGGCTGAGCTACCTGCTATGGAACCACATACATCCATATAAAAGATATAGCGCCCCCGTCAAAAGGGACGTTAGTAACGTTGAATAGTACTAGTATGTATAAACAAACTTTACTCTAAGTAAAATCAAACAATACACAGATAGGAGACAATTTAAGAAACCAACAATGTTACACCCCATGTAAGCTCGGAAATAAGATTATATTAGAAGTATATAAATTAAATTAATCATGTTACCTTGGTGGTTACAAATATTTAAAATCATGAATAACGAGTACCAAGAGGGTTGGAAATCTATGAAGCTAAACCAATTGAAGAAAATAAGTTTCGTCAAAGGTCGACAAGTTTGGAATGTTATAACATGTACTTTAGGGTGAGACAATGTTCTCAACATGATAAAGATGTTATTCTATGAGTTAGTTTTGTCGTATGATAGTCGTGTGCTACGTTTTGAAGTAAAGCAAGTTGTGGAACAAAAGTTGGCAAAGGTCTTCACAAGTTACATTCATAATCTGCTGAAAATTAGGTCAAATGTAACTGAGATTTTCTTTCAATATACTTGAAATTATTGGATACTCTGCCAACAAAATTGAATATCTATGAGTCTAGCTTCCAACTCATTAAACCGTTCATCTATACGACATCGTAGTAGAGAGATATTCGCGGTTTAGCGAGACTGCGCCAAGCAGCTCTCTATGGGACCCACATAGGCGGTTTAAGACATATGGATATATATAAGATGCCTCAACCCCATTTTTAGTCATTCTTTTTAAGTATATTCAGACCTTAGAACCCTAAAAACACTATCAGTTTTATCTCATGATCCAAGACCCAAACAAAGGTCAAACAACACACATCAAGAGTCGGGGATCCCGACGCGCTAGTAAGTTTCTTGTTCTTCTTGTTATTGCTGATTTTTGGGTGGTTTCAGCTCGTGTGGGATATTCTTTTAAGTGGTTTATGTACTTTAAAATACTATCCTATGATTTTCATATCAACCCTAGGTTATTTCAAGTCTTTCAAATGGATTACACCATATCTCATCATCAAACGTTAGTTCTAGTGAAGAATAACACCTCTTTGAGGTTGTGTTGTCATTGAGGATAGTTGTGGGCTGTGTTTTTCTGAAATTTTAAGTTTTTGCTACTGGTTAAGATAATTATAACAGCCTACTAATTTTTCTTAAGCTTTCTTGTATGTTGGTTAAGTTTTTAGGATAATAAACTACAAGATAATACTTGGATTAGCTTAAGTCACTTCTATGGTGTTGTATTTCCATTGAGGGTTGTTGTAAGATAAATATAACTTGGATTTCAACTTGAAGATACTGTAGGAGGTGTTTATATCATGTTCTTTCAGGTTCTTAAGGTTTTATTGATGTATTTTAAGTTAAATGGTTGGACTAGACATGAACTAGTGAATAAAGTTGCCAATTGAAGAAAGCTGGAGTTGTGGATTGTTTCCTTTCATAAACATATACGGTATAAGGATTAAATCATTGATGAATTACTTCATTATCATATTAATTATGTTGTTAAATTAATGTAAGAAGTCTATAAGGTGTGATATGGGTTATACGAATTCCAATCGAGCTTGCCGCTCAAAATGATTGTTGAACTAATCGGAGAGCTTTTTGTGAATTATATTGTTTTCGTTTGGGCTGTTTGGTGACCTTTGGTAGCATATGGGATGTAATAAAAACAGGGGAGGTGCTGTCCATTTTCTTGTAGAATATTGGTTTTGAAATATGAGAGTTACAATGCTTATACGATGACGACGAAGTCGGGTTCTCATTGTGACGTAAGAAGATCATATTGAGCTTGGTTGACGATTGAAGAGAAGATTGCAAAGGTATGTTAAGGCTATCCCTTATTTCTTTGTGGCATGATCCAAATAATACAAATTAACGAGCTTCCAAATATACTCTACTCTTAGAAGCTAGCAGTACTTACATTGTTTCCCTTCTTATGGAACAACTGATGTTGAGGTTGCTTCTCTTATTCTTATGTTATCAATGTTGTTGGTACTTCCTGATCCTTATAAGATTCTTGATGAAGAGTTATCCCTAATAATGTTTACGGAGAATATCGACCTTACGTCACTCTGAAATATTCAGAACATGATTCTAATGAGTCCTACATGCATTATATATATGTATCTATTTTACTCTACCGAGCCGCGCTATAGTCGGCCGGGTATGGCACCTATTGTGCAACCACTGATCAGTTGGGTTTACCGAGTCCTCTTTGAGGCCGGGTATGATATGATAATGATGATGCCCACAGAGGCGAATGTTCTATGATGATGATGATGCCCACAGAGGCGGATGTTTTAAAAGATTATGTATATATATGTATCATGCATTTCATGTTACTGTCTCTTAGAAGCACTCAGATGCTACAGGTTGTATCTCCTACATCTCTCTTTACATTACTGTTCTTATTTATGTTTTTCATGCCTTACATACTCAGTACTTTATTTGTACTGACGTCCCTTTTGCCTGGGGACGCTGCGTTTCATGCCCGCAGGTCCCGATAGACAGGTTGAGAGTCCTCCAAGTAGGCTATCAGCTCAGCAGAAAATGTTGGTGCACTCCATTTGCTCCGGAGTTGCTCATTGGGTTAGTATGATTTAGACGTGCATTGAGTGGTATGTCGGGGCCCTGTCTCGAACTTTATGATGTTTATGTACTCTTAGAGGCTTGTAGATAGATGTCAGGTATAAGGATATTTGTATGGCCTTGTCGGCCTATGTTTTGAGTTTACAAATGATCATGTCAGCCTTATAGGCCCGTATGTCACATGTATAAGTTTCTATATACTGTTGGGTCATCCTATGTCTAGTATGCACTTATATTTTATTCTTGTTATCTCATGACGGCCCTTTTGGCCCATTTACCCATGATAGTACGATACGAAAGATATATTATGTTGGTACTCGGTTGAGTAAGGTACCGGGTGCCCGTCGCGGCCCATAGGTTGGGTCGTGACAAAAAAATAGTGCACAAAGATACAGAAACAACACAATTGAGAGTTTCACAAATTCTTATTTCAACACAATCATGTTCCACCCTTGTTCCTTCTCAACAATCCACCCTTATTACTTCCTATTGTGGCGTGCAACCCGATCCCACCGGACAATCACATTTCGGCCTTATTACATTCTGTTGCGGCGTGCAACCCGATCCCACCGTACAATTCATATTCCACCCTTATTTCTTTTCACATCAACCTTATTTCTTCTGTTGCGGCGCGCAACCCGATCCCACCATACAATCACATTTCATAGCAACAATAACATCTCAAAATTCAATCACAAGGCTTCATATCGTCAAGAGTAAAATTTCATAACAACCAAACAATCATGTGTTCACAATAGTCTTTATCAACCATTAATTCAATCACAAAGATTTTCATCAACAAGAATATAAATTCAATAAATCCAACAATTTTTATGAAATCAAGCCACAATAAACCTTTCCAAACAATGAGTCATATACGATATTTCCATGGTCATTTAGTTCAATTAAATCAATTCATAACTCCTTTTCATCACTTGTTACACAACCCTTAGCACTTCTATGCATTCACACATTTGGGTTCGTTACCATTCTTTCATACCAACATATTCAAGCATTTAACGAACCTTGCACTGATAGGGTAATCACAAAGAAATCACCTTTCACAATTTCACTTATCATGGTAATCGACTAAGAAAATCAGAAAATAAAATCTTACACCTCAAAATAGCCGAACAACCAATTCACATATACTCAGCAAGAAACTCATCCTAATGCTCGGACACCAACAAGGTGGCTCTACGAAGATTAAAGTTAGCCATACATACCTCGAGTCAAAATTCCCCTTTAATATCTATCACAATTCACCGAACAATCTAGCACCGTCAATCTAGTTCACAATGCGACACATTTACTTAGAATTAGGAACCATGAATATAACTCGAACTCATTTAGGCATTTTATCGAAGGCTATGTGACCCTCCTTACATTACTAACCCCCTCTTTGTGAATAATTACCCAAACTCGTTTCCCTTTACTAGATTATGGAGTTTAACTCACATGCATGCAAGGTATCGGCTTTTGTTTTCAAGAATCAACTTATGTGTTCTACCCCTTTTTGGAAAAAACCTGAGAATTAAAAGGAAATGGCGTGGGGACTTACGTCTTAGAGTGAAGATGATGAAGATTACTCGATAATTTCCAGGCCTGAGCAATATTTGAAAAAATTGATTTTGGGTAAAATGGGGACTTCTCTCTCTAGAACCCGCTCTCACTTCTCTCTATTTTTGTCCAGATAGATGTTAAAAATGAAGGGGAGGGGTGTTTTATTACACCGGGGGTCGGGTGTAAAATTAGAAATTAAAAGAGCCCCAAAGCAGCAAATACGGTTAGGAATGCGATCGCATTCCTGCTATACGGTCTGCATTGATGTCGCATAGTTGGCCCGAAAGTGGGCCTAAAGGGGAACCAGACTGCCCTGGTATGCGACCATTATGTGTTCCGCATAAATGTTATGTGATCGCATAATAAGCCGCATAACCTCCTCCGTGAAAATGGAGGTGCAAGGATGCGACAGTTATGCGATCCGCATTCCCAAAATGCGATCGCATCTTGGGCCGCATAGCTGTCCTGAAATTTAATAGAAGGTTGTCCAGGTATGCGACCACTATGCGGTCCACATACCTGATCTGCGATCGCATAGTGGATCGCATTTTTGTGCAATTCTGGAAAATTTTATCTTTTAAGTCCCGGGGTACTTTTTACTCAAAAGGGTCCGTTTTTAAGAAATTCTACATCTACAACAACATAGGGACCTATTCGGGCATTGTTTTAGACATGAAATTTTACGGGTCTTTATAGGAGAAAGCACCACTATCGGCGATTGGCGCTACCTGCTACCGAACCACATACATCCAGTTAAAAAGATGTAGCGCTCCCGGCAAAAGGGACGTTAGTACCATTGAATAGTATTAGTATGTATGAAAAAACTCTACTCTAGATAGGATAAGCAATAAACAGGAAATAATGCAAATAGAGACTTCACATAACAAAAAGTCACCATGTTTCTTATCCCGTTTTGCCATCTTTTGGTTAACGTTCTTTTAAGTTCATGTTGTTATTATTATTACTGAACCAGCGTGTCGTTATCACACGGAGTCCGGTCTCTGCCCGATTGGCTAATCCATCCTAGGTGAGCCCCGAACAATCATCACATCACATATCACCACAGTGGCATGTTCAAGGAGTCTGGTCCCTGCCCGACCGGCTAGGCCATCTGAACTGAAACAGTGAGGCTAAACTCAACATCATATCAAAATTTCATGTCTCCATGTGTACGGCATGGAGTCCGATCCCGGCCCGATCGTATAGGCCATCTCACCCTAGGACATTTCCCATCGATTCATGGATCTTTTAGGTTACTTTTATCATTTTTCATCTTTTGATTCTCATCACACATCATTCGATTCTTTGGCTCATCTTTCATATCATTACCATACTTTGGTTCATGTTTCATATCAATTCAATCTCTTGATTAATATTTCATCTCATTACAGTCCTTTGATTCATATTTCATGTCATTCCAATCTTTCACATCTACCACACCCATCACATAAGAGGATCGCACACATAGTAAAAGAGGGAACATAATGATCACAATTCATACACTCAAATAACACAACGATATGGTAGTAACATGGAATGGCATAGAAGCAGGAATGTTTCCCAATTTGGCACATAAATTCCATAGAGGATCAAACAAGAGAATCATACCCGGAAAGTGAGCACAAATGGGTTTATCCTACGAAGATTAGAGTTAGCCATACATACCTCGAGTTGGCATTTTTCCTTAATTTCTATCACAATTCACTGGACCTTCTAGCACCTTCAATCTAATTCACAATGTGACACAATTGAATTTATAATTAGGAATTATGAGAATGTCTTAAACTCACTTGAATATTTTATCAAACACTAGGTGTTCCTTCATATTAAATAACCCCTTTTTAGTGAAAGATTACTCTAACCTACTTCCCTTTACTAGATTAGGGTAATTTGATTACATGCATGCAAGGCCTTTAACCCCCACCTTCATGAACTAACCTACCTATGTTTCATTTTTAACAAGAATCTGAAAATTAAGGTTAATGGGGTAGAAGGTTACCTCTTGGGGTGAAGAAATTGGTGGCCTACTCGATTAATTCCAGGCCTGAGTAGTGATGGAGGATCAAATTGGTGAAGATGGGACTCTCTCTCACTAGAACCCACTCTCACTTCTCTCTATTTTATCAGAAGGTCGTTAAAAATAAGGGAAATGGGTGTTATATTAGGCTGGGGGTCGGGTTTTAAAATTAGAAAATTAGAAGCCCCGATGCAGGTTTGTGGTCCGGAATGCAATCACATTCCGGTTATGCGGTCCGTAGACCGCCCGCATTATTGGACTTCACCTAGGCCAAAAGGAAAAGGAATCTGCCCATGTATGCGGCAACTATGCGGTTCCGCATACCTGTTATGCGATCGCATAGTGCGCCGCATAACTCCCTCCGCAAAAACTCAGATGTAAATATGCGCCCCGCATTCATGAAATGCGGTCGCATTATGGTTCGCATAGCTGTCCTCAGAATGGACAGCAAACTGTCCAACTATGCGACCATTATGCGGTCCGCATACATGATATGCGATCGCATAGTGGACCGCAGATCGGCACAAACCTGAAAAATTCTATTCTCTAAGTCCTGGGGTACTTTTTCTTCCAAAAAGATTCGATTTAAGAATTTCTACAGTTATATCAACAGGGTGGACCTATCCGGGCATCGTTCTTAGTTAAGAAATTTTACGGGTCTTTACAGTGTATGAATACTGCGTTCAAGATAAGGGTAGGTGTAAGAGGAGATTTATTGAAGAAGGGTTTCTGTGATTCTTATAAAGTGTGGTACTTGCATGGAGAAGTGTTAGTTAGAGTTGAAACTTCTAATGATGCAGTTAGTGATGAAGCGGAAGATGATAGCATTGAAGATGATAATATTACTAAAATGATTCACGATGCTTGTGGATATACGAATGTGGAGGATAATAATAATAATTCTGAGAACAATGAAGAGCCAAATGTACATGCAACAAAGTTCTACAAATTGCTAGAAGATGCTGAGACAGAACTTTATCCTGGTTGTAAAAAAGTCTCGAAGTTGTCTTTTGTTGTTAAACTACTTCACTTGAAGTGTCTTAACCATTGGAGCAACAAATCGATGGATGCATTATTGAGATTCTTTAAAGAAGTTCTTCCCGAGGGGTCATTTGTGCCAAATTCTTTCGATGATGCAAAGAAAGTTCTTTGTGACCTCTGCTTGGGGTACACCATAATAGATGCATGTCCGAATGATTGCATTTTAGATTGGCGTGATTATGCCGATGTCCAAGCATGTCCTAAGTGTGGTAAGTCTAGATGGAAGTACGAAGAACACGGAGGAAAGAAAGTAGCTCATAAAATCTTGCGGCATTTTCCAATCAAACCAAGACTTCAAAGATTGTACATGGCAAGAGAAACAACTAAAAAGATGAGGTGGCACAAGGAGGGAAATATTGATGATGGTGTCTTGCGACATCTGTCTGACTCAATAGCATGGAAATCCTTTGATGCACGACATCACACCCTTTTCAGCTGAGTTATGGAATGTTCAATTAGGTTTGGCGAGTGACGGGTTCCAACCTTATGGGAACATGAGTTCTAATCATACCATTTGGCCTGTCGTACTAGCTACGTATAACTTTTCACCATGGGATTGCATGAAAAATACATATTTTATGATGACACTTCTTATTCCAGGCCCCAAGTGTCCAGGCAATGATAACGATGTGTATTTACAACCAATGATTGAAGAGTTGAAAGAATTATGGGACGGGGTGGAGACTTATGATGCACACTCAAATTTAAATTTTTTGATGGGTGTGGCTATCATGTGGACGATCAATGACTTTCCTGCATATGGAAATCTTTCAGGATTGTCAACCAAAGGCAAGCTGGCATGCCCTTGTTGCCATAAAGATACACAATCGACTTCCTTACGTAGTAAGTTGTGTTATATGGGTCATTGTCGATTCCTTCCCATGGATCATCCATGGAAGTGAAGTATGACGTTATTTGATGGGAAAGTTGAGATGGGAGTTGCACCTAACCCTTTAACAGGTGATGAAGAACTTGTGCAATTACAAGCTTTGGGTAATGTGACTTTTGGTAAAGGACAAAAGAGAAAGCGTGATGTTCATACCAATGCTTACAATTGGAAGAAGAAACATATCTTTTTTCAATTGCCTTATTGGAAGAGTCTTATGTTACGACATAACCTTGATGTGATGCACATCAAAAGAAATGTGTCCGATAATATTATAACAGCTTTCATGAATATGGTTGGCAAGACAAAAGATATACTGAAAAGCAGATATGACTTGATGGATCTTGGAATCAGACAAAGGTTGCATCCTATTGAGGATGGGAATAATATTTTATTACCGGCAGCATGCTATGCATTGTCCGCGGGAGAGAAGCTGAAGGTGTGCAGTTTCTTAGCTAATCTGAAGGTTCCTGATGCATTTTTCTCAAATATTTCAAGGTGTGTCAACATACAGGATAAAAAGATACATGGATTGAAATGTCATGATCATCATGTATTGTTGCAAGACACTTTTCCAGTAGCTATACGTGGTTTGCTACCCAAGGAAGTGTGTGATCCAATTATAGCCTTGGGAAAGTTTTTCAAGAATATATACTCTAAGTGCTTGACGATTGAAGATCTTGATATCCTAGAGGCAGAAATTCTTGTTATTTTGACCAAACTTCACATTGTTTTCCCTCCGGCTTTCTTTGATGTCATGGTTCATTTGCCAATTCAGTTGCCAAGTGAGGCAAGGCTTGGTGGGCTAGCTCAATATAGAAATATGTATGCTATTGAGAGGTAATTTATTGTTTAATAATTCAGATGCTATAGTTTTAGAATGACACACATTATATTGATAAGTCATTTTATATAGGTATCTGTGGACACTTAAGTCATATGTTCGCAACAAAAATCGTCCAGAAGGTTCAATTGCAGAAGGTTATTTGGTAGAGGAAAGCCTCACATTTTTCTCACGATACTTGAAGAATATCTCAACAAAGTTCAATAAACCAACTAGGAATGACGATGGACCTGTGTCAAATCATGAGATGTCGATATTTAAAAAAAGTGGGCAAACAAAAGGTGCCTCAAAAGGCATCATGCTATCTCATAATGAGTTTAAACAAGCATGTATGTATGTGCTTCAAAATTGTGAAGATGTTTCGCATTTCATGGAGTAAGTATCTTATTAACTCCAAGATAGTTTCACATTGAGATAATTTGAATTCAATTTATCTTAGCTAACTTAAAATGTAGGGAATATACAACAGAGATCGAAAGCCAAAGTTCAACGGGAGCTCATAAAAATGGGTTTCTTGATTGGTTTCGTGCACGAGTAGGTGTCTACTCAAATTATAATATTGATATTAGTTTATTCATCCCATCATGTTATTGGTCATAACAACCATGTTTGTCTTTGTAGATATTTGAATTATCTACACAAGGACGCACAAATGATGAGCTCATAAGCTTAGCCGTCAGTCCTACACCATTAGTACATCAATATTCGACATTTATGGTGAATGGATTTAGATTCCATACAAAAGAGCTTGCATTGAGAAGAAAAACACAGAATAGTGGTGTTCTTGTGAGAGGAGATGATTTAGACTCTAATAAGGAGTATTATGGTGTATTAGAGGACATTTATGAGTTATCTTATGTGGGAAACATAAAAGTTTACTTATTCAAGTGTCATTAGTGGGATGTGGCTCGCTTACGAAGAGGATATAAGACTGAAAAATATGGCTTCACAAGTGTGAATACTCGGTGTGCCTTTAATACAAATGAACCATTTGTGTTGGCATCTCAGTCAGAACAAGTCTTTTACTTGGACGACATGGTTGATAATGATTGGCTTGTTGTTGTGAAGACAAATCCTAGCGACCTTTTCAAAATGCCTGAGAATGATGATAATTGTGTGGAAATTGAAGATGAAGAATAACTGAATGAAGAAGTTTATCAGCAAGAGGAAGCTGAATTTAATACTTCGTGTACCGATGACCAAGAAAATATTGTTGAGGTGTCTCTACATAGGGATAATGTTGAACCTCAAAGTATTAACTACGATTATGCAAGTACGCGAGCTCAAAACAATGTGCATAATGAGGAAGATGATTTCATTAATGACAGTCATACAGAAATATCATAGAGTGAAGATAGCGAAGAAGATTTATTTGATGATGATGATGGGGAGGACACTGATGATGATGATGGGGAGGACACTGATTCATGCTCTAGAAGACTAAGAAACAAAAGACTGATGATATGGATGTTACATCTTGTTTTGAAAATTCTCTGTATTTTTGTCCATAACTTTATACTACCCCATGTATTTGTTTGGAACTGTCAATGAACCAAAGATTATCGATGCTTGAATCTTTATATTTCTTTTTTGAGTTAATTACCTGGATTTCAAGTGTATGCAACTTGGGAGCACTTTGAAGTAAACAGATAACTGCTGAAATCTGCGGTTTATCAGCAAAACAAAAGCCTAATTTTAGAACCACCAAATGCTCCAGTAGAGCCTCAAGCCTTTTTGGAACAACATTTGGAACTACAAACTTTAAAAGAAAAATATAACAACATGTGAGAGAGAGTAATTTTAAGTACATTTTAGAATAACTATAAGTATGCATGCTGTTTACCTTGAAAAATAGTTCGTCCGAGCAAAACCCTGTAAGTTTAGGGAATAAAGCAACCATCCTTGATGAAAATGTTTTCTGGTTTGCTTTTGATAAAAAGAATATGTTCCAACCTTTGGATTACCATACTAATTGATGAAGAGATCGCAATGTTGCAGAGTTGAAATGTTTTATTCGCTAATGTGTAAATTCTTGGTTGATTTAATGTCACAACTGAATTTCATAGTGTTGCTCTAGTGGAATTTCTGATTCTGATTTTAGGCTTTCTACTGAATCATGGTTGCTTATATTCCAATATATCTGCTTCGTCCCTCTAGGCTCTAGTTGTTGATACTTGATAGTTTCATGTTTCTTCCCTTAGTACAAGATGAAGAAAAGAGCATACGAAACTGATGGATAATGAACATGAAATCATCTAATTTCATTAAATAAGGCCTAAACATAAAAGTCATTATAATAAAATGCAATAAACTGGAAGTGATTGCTTGGAAGATCTATCCGTAGTTTTCGTGGATCTTTTGATAATAGTATGAGTTGACTTTTTTTCCCTCTGCCTCTTTTTAAAAGAACATTTGCAGTTTTCTTTGTAGTTTTGTTTTGTGTCTTGGTTCCTCTTGGTGATAGTCCTCCTTTGTCAATGACTTCAATAATTTGTTGCACGACTCACGTAACTCCAGATATTATTTTTCTCATTGTTTATACGTTGGACATTGCTTATTGTAGTAGCATTCTCATGGTTTTCAAGGCTGATTTCATGTGGATCGACCTGCTCTTCATTAGTAACCTCATCAATATTTTGAAAAGGGGAGTTGGTGGTGATTGGATGATTTTAGCCAATTAATGCAACTTTTGTCTTCTTCAAATAAACTATGAAGATGTTGGCAATGAATTGTTTTCTTCACTTAGCTTCTTCTTTAAATGTGCATGGAGTGGTCCAATAGGGTATATGTTTGGACATACAGTTCGCATTTGAGAGAGAAGATGTCCATCTAGATCTTCAAATGTGTTGAGTATAAGTCATCACCTGCAAATGTTCAGAGTAGTACACTTACTTGAAGACTGGTTACACTAACTTGTACATAACTTTTATTCTGCTACTATTATATTTGGAAGTGCAGGAAACAACCATTTTCTTATTCAGATTACTACATTATGTTCTGATTAGCTGATAACTTGAAAAACATGTGTGGTTGTGAATCTTGTGATGTTACATATGTTTATGTTTCTTTTCTGTTTGGTTGTTGCAAGATCTTATTAAGGGCATTTGTTCTTATTGTTTTTCATCACTGCCACATATATCTTGTATCTCCAATATTTCAGGAAATGAAAGGAATTGGACGAGGAAAACGTGGTAGAGGCGGGACGAGCTGTGGTCGTGAAAATTTTCAAGGACGTGGCAATGTTCGGGCGACGTCTCAGCCATACATACAGACCGGACGAGTATCTGATGCATCTGTAGAGATAAGACAACCAAGTAACCCGAGTTAAGGACCTTTACAGACCGGACGAGTATCTGATGCACCTGTAGAGATAAGACAACCAAGTAACCCGAGTCAAGGACCTTTACAGGCCGGACGAGTATCTACTAACTCTCTTCAACTACGTTATTTAGAAACACAATCATCACAAAATGTTGCAGAAGCTGTGCAATCTTCTCCGGAGGCTGAAAATTGTGCAAGTTAGTTTATGTTTTTTGTTGTTTTGTGAAAATTATTATTACTGATTGAGTGAAGCTACTAATGAAAAATAATATCCTTTTACTTTGCAGCTTCTTCCAACAATAAAAAAAGAGGAAGAGGAAAATACAAATCTAAAAGTTTAGAAGTAAAAACTAAGTATGGTCGATAAATCAAAATTATGATTCCAGATGACATCGATAGAGCAGTAGGTTCAAGGGCTAGAGATATTGTTGATTACTGTGGTTTGATCATGAGGAGCACTATCTCATTCCAAGATGGAAATTGGCAGAAAATAGTTCTGAAACACGGAGATGTAATGTGGTTAAAGGTCAAGGTAATCAACTGCTTTCAATATTGTATTGGCTTTAAGTTGCAAGGCTTATTTATGTAGTTAGGAAATTGAATATAATGTTACCTTTATTGCCAGGATAAATTTGATGTTTGCAGGGGGTTGCCAGAGCATAGGTTTCAGGCGTTTGTAATTAGCACTATGCAGAGGTGTTACAGAGCATGGAAATCTCGACTCAGCATGTTGTACTCTAAGTACAATACTAATGAAGAAAGATTGTCTCATCGACCTGAAGATGTTGAGCTTGAGGACTAGAAATACCTTATACAATATTTTGGAAGTCCGGAATTTAAGGTATTAACTTACAACCTAAAGACTGCCTCTTTGATTGGTGATTTATTATCTGTTTACTTACAGGTTGTAAGTGAGAGGAAAAAAAGAAATAGAGAAAAGCAAATAACTAAGCATACTTGTGGTACAAAGTCTTTTGCAGAAGTAGAGGAATCTACGGTAAAAATATGTTTAGTCCCCTACTATCACATATGCTTCTTTGTTATTTATATATTTGCTTGTATATTTTTTTTTCCAGAACTATATTGCAAAGAAATCCTATTACTGGAGATTCAACATACACGCAAGGATGATAGAGGCGAATTGGTCTAGTTCGATTCACAGTCCCAACAAATTCATGTAATTATCTAAAAACACTCATAAAGTTCTATGTTTCTGTAAGTTTCATTTAATATGTTTTATTATGTTTTGATTTAAATGATTATGCATAAATGCAGGGTTAACTACAGGAAGTTTTCGCTCAGCAACAATCTGAGGAGATCCAGCATCCCATGACTAGAGATGAGATTCTATCCTCCGTTCTTGGTGAGAGAACATGCTATGTTCGTGTAACGACCCGATCGGTCATTTTGCGTTATCGGACTATGTTCTCCTAAATAAGACTTCCCGTAGCTGCTTTTAATGATTTATGTCTTGTGGGGATGGGTGGTTCGGGATTTGGAGGAGTTTGGAATGGTATAGGAACACTTGGTTCCTTAAGGTTGGCCTTTGAGGCCAAGTTTTACTTCGGTCAACATTTTAAGTAATCGACCTCAGAATCGAGTTTTGACGGTTCTGGTAGCTTCGTATGATGATTTTGGACTTGGTCGTGTGTCCGAAATGGGTTTTGGATAACCCGGGAGCGTTTCGGTGCCAAATAGTGAAATATTATTCCTTAAGTTTAAGAGTTTTGGTTTTGGAACGTGTTTTTGTGTTATCGTGGTTTCCGAGACCTGGAATAGTTCCGTTAAGTCATTTATTACTTTCTCGTAAAGTTTGGGGTTATTCCGAGTAGTATTGGTCGGTTCGGCGCTTTGTTAGCGAATTCAAGAACTTAAAGTTCTTAAGTTTGATTATAGGGGTTTAGAGGTGTGATTTTGAGTTTTAGCATTGTTTTGGGTGTTTCGAAGGCTCGAGCGAGTCCGTATTATAATTTGGGACTTGTTGGTATATTTGGACGGGGCTCGGGTGGGCCCAGGTGCCGCTTGGGCACAAAACGAGGCCAAAAACCAGTAGTTATAACTGCTGGTGCACCAGATCTGGTGTGACCGCAGGTGCGGCTGCCCAGTCGCAGGTGTGGCTTTAGGTAGGCTGCCCTTTTCTCGTAGGTGCAGATCAAGATCCGTAGTAGCGGAGCCGCAGTTGCGAGCTTCGTCCCCCTTACCCAATTCTGCAGGTGCGAGTATTTACTCGCAGGTGCGAGACCGCAGGTGCGGAACCACTGTAGGCAGTGAGTTCTTTAAAACATGGGATTTGTTCATTTTATTCCACCATAGACGACCTTGAGAGCTTGGAAAAGAGCCCCACGACCTAGCTACTGAAAGGTAAGTGAATTCTACCCTAATGTTAGTTTAATGCCTGAATTCCTAGTTAAAGTAACCTTCTAATTAGTGGAAATCAAGGGTTTGAGTAATAACCTAGGGCTTTATGAAGATTTAGGAAATTACCCGTTAATTAGCCATGAAATTATACAAAAACCATATATTAACGATCCTTAGGTTACGGGTAAGTGTTTCCTTCGAAAATTTTCGAAATTCGAGCATGCGGGCCCGGGGTTGAATTTTGGGATTTCTTCAAGTAGGATGAAATAACTAAGTAAATAGGGTAATTTCATACTTTTGAGTATAAATTGATGAACTTGTGTATCATTTGATTAGTTTCGAGCCCTTAGGAGACGAGTTCAGAGTTTCGGACGCATTCTTGACCCGGAGAGTAGGTTCGACACGAGGTGAGTCTCATTTCTAACCTCATAAGAGGGAATTGACCCCATAGGTGAATTAAATGACTATGTGTTAATGTTTGCGGGGGCTACGTACGTACAAAGTGATGAGAGTTTGTACGTAGCGACTATTACTGCTATGTCCGGGTAGTTAGGCCCACGTCATCCCTTGTGTTCTTCCTCGAAATGAATTATGTGCTTTAGGAATTCATGTTATATGCAACTTGTTTCTCTGAGATCATGGAATTTGGTAAATTAAAGGAATTCCCTCTGAAAAGTAAATTAAGAAGATATTGTGTGTGCATGTGACCGCTTTGCAATTTACATTCCGCGAGCGGAGTGTTATTTCCCTCACTCTCATGGGAGTGGGTCGTACGCCACGGAGGATCGAAAGATACATTTACGGTTTGGGTCGTTCGACCCTCGGCAGTTCACATATATGGTTATTATGATGGCTCATGCCGGTTGTCCTCATCCCGTATGCCTATTGCTTTTGTCATATCCTGTTAAATTATATTGTTGGACCCTAGTAACTGTTAAGTCGAACTATCGTCACTACTTTTCGAGATTAGACTGGATACTCATTGGGTACATATTTATTTATGTACTCATGCTACGCTTCTGTACTTAATTGTACAGGTTTTGGGGCTGGTGCATCTAGTTATCAGACCGGAGCTCGATTCTGATTATAGTTGGACCTGACTTCATGGTAAGCTACTTATCCTGGCGATCCTCGGCAGTACTATGCAATCTTCTTTTGTTATTTCCCGTCTATTACTTTCAGACTGTGGGACAGTTCTATTGTATCTTTTGTATATTCTGTTAGTATGCCCGTAGAACTTGTGACACTAGTTCCTGGCACACACGTGGTAGATTTTATGGTTTACGGGTCTGTATATATATCGGCTCATGCCTTTTTATGACTGCTTTGTTCAAATTGGCTAATTACCCTTTTCATTTAATGTTCTAAGCCTCAAAACTTGTCATGCGATGGAATGTTTAATTAAACAGGGGGGGAAATCCTTAGTGATTTAAGTGTTGGCTTGCCTGACCCCGGTGTTGGGCGCCATCACGACCCGAGTTAGGATTTTAGGTCGTGACAACATGGTATCAGAGCTCTAGCTTTACGTAGGTCTCACAAGTCACGGGCAGACCCATTAAAGTCTTGCGGATCGGTACGGAGACGTCTGTACTTATCTTCGGGAGGCTATAGGGTGTTAGGAAACCTCTATTTATTCATATTATATTGTGAAATCGATGGTGTATTAAATCTCACTCCTCTATTCTCTCACAGATGGTGAGGACGCGCGCAACTAACCTTCCAGACCCGGGAGATGTCGCTACCCCCGCCATCTGAGGCTGTGGCAGAGGCCAAGGGAGGGCACCAACCCGAGGTAGGGTACGAGGGAATCCCAGAGCTATTCCGGTTGCACCACCAGTGGAGGACCCCCATCATAGAGGAGCAGAGCGAGGTGCCCCCAACAGATCCTACTCCAGTGGACTTTATGACGGCGCTAGGCTTCCAGGAGGTCATGGGTCGTATGATGCGATTTATGGACACTATGTCCCAAGCTAACTTATTTCCAGCGGATCCTGCCACATCTCAGGAGGGAGGGAGAGCCCAGACCCCTACCGCCAAGGCCGCAGGTCAGGCAGCAGTAGTACATCATACCCCGGGTACACTACCCGTGGGTGGGCCCCAGCCTGTAGCAGCAACACCTGAGCCCAGACCAGCTGCGGACGACGATCCGCAAAAGTTATTAGATAGATGGACTCGATTTCACCCTCCAGTCTTCGGGGGTGAGCGAGGCGAGGATGCCCAGGATTTTATTGACAGGTGCAGGGACAGACTGCACAACGTGAGGATACTAGAGTCCCATGGAGTGGACTTCAATACCTTTCAGTTGTAGGGCTGAGCTCGCATATGGTGGCAGTCTTATATCCACAGCAAGTCGGCATATTCTCCTCCTATCACTTGGGGGAAGTTCACTCACCTATTCCTAGACAGATATATCCCACGCTCTGAGAGGGAAGAGCTGCGGTATCAGTTTTAGTAGTTGGAGCAGGGATAGATGTCAATGACAGATTATGAGGCTAGATTTTTAGAGTTGTCTCACCATGCACTTATGATACCACGCACTGACGCCGAGAGAGTACGGATATTTATAGCGCGGTTGCATCCAGGTATTAGGGCCAACATGGCCCGAGAGGTGGAGATGGAGACTCCTTATCAGCTTGTGGTAGAGATTGCTCGCAGGATCGAGGGTTATCGGTCGAGGGGCAGGGATCAGGGACAACATGATAAGAGGGACAGATTTTTCGGAGATTTCAGAGGTGCCCCAGTTCGAGGCAGAGGTCAGTTTGGTAGGGGTCAGCCCAGCAGGCCCCCATATTCAGCACCCCTGCCACCTCCCTGGGGTGTCCCAGCGAGGCCTCATTTCAGTGCCATGCCAGAGCGTTCCTACCGCCCTCCACCTATTCAGAGTTCACCCGGTGGTTATTCTAGTCATCAGGGATCCTTCGGTCCCTACTTCAGCGCTATGCTAGAGGGTTCACATCGCTCTCCAGTCAGTCAGGTTTCTTCTTCGGGGCAGCAGGCTATGATACCTGGAGGTTGTTATGAGTGTGGGGATCCAGGTCATATGAAGAGGTTTTGTCCCAGGCTTCGGGGCAAAGCAGTGCAGCAGGGTTATCAGCCTATGGGTCCAGTACCAGCGGTCCGGCCACCCAAAGGTGGAGGACAAGCCAGCAGGGGTCGTCCTAGAGGTGGAGGACAAACAGAGGGAGTTCAGTCAGCTCCTATTCATTCCGGCGGAGGTCAGTCATCCGGCGCACCAGCTAGATTTTATGCTATTCAGGCCAGATCAGATGCAGTGCCCTCAGATGTCATGATTACAGGGATTATTTCAGTATGTGGTAGAGAGGCATCAGTGTTATTTGATCCAGGATCCACTTATTCATATGTTTCAGCCTTATTTGCTCATTTTCTGGATGTTCCTCGTGAGTCCTTGGGTTCTCCTATATATATGTCCACTCTTGTAGGCAATTCTGTGGTGGTAAACCGGATCTATCGGTCTTGTGTGATCACCTTCTGTGGGTTCGAGACCAGAGTGGACCTTCTATTGTTCGACATGGTTGATTATGAGGTTATTCTAGGCATGGATTGGCTATCTCCTTATCATGTCGTGCTAGATTGCCATGCCAAGACAGTTACTTTAGCCATGCCCGAGTTTCCTAGACTGGAGTGGAGAGGTTCCTTAGTTAGTGCAGCCAGTCAGGTTATTTCATTCTTGAAGGCTCCACATATGGTCGAGAAGGGTTGTCTGGCATATCTTGCTTAAGTGCGGGATACCACTATCGAGTCTCCGACGATTGATTCAGTACCAGTGGTTTGAGAGTTTTCTGATGTATTTCGTTCAGACCTTCCAAGCATGCCTCCGGATTGTGATATTGATTTCTGCATTGATGTAGCTCCAGGCACCCATCCTATTTCCATTCCTCCGTACTGTATAGCTCCAAAGGAGTTGAAGGAATTGAAGGAGTAGCTTGAGGAGCTGTTGTCTAAGGGGTTTATCAAACTGAGTGTATCCCCATGGGGTGCTCCAGTTGTGTTTGTGAAGAAGAAGGATGGGTCTGTGCGGATGTGTATTGATTACCGCCAGTTGAACAAGGTCACTATTAAGAACAAGTATCCTTTACCTCGCATCGATGATTTTTTTGACCAGTTTCAGGGTGCTCGGGTGTTTTCTAAGATTGATCTGAGATCGAGTTATCAGCAGCTGAAGATCCGGGACTCGGATGTTTCGAAGACTACTTTTCGTACGAGATATGGTCACTATGAGTTCCTGGTGATGTCCTTTGGCTTGACTAATGCCCCAGCAACATTTATGGACTTGATGAATAGGGTGTTCATGCCGTATATTGATTCTTTTTTCATTGTCTTCATTGATGACATTTTGATTTACTCACGTAGCCTGGGAGAGCACGAGCATCATTTTAGAGTTGTGCTCAAGACCTTGCGGGAACAAAAGTTGTATGCTAAGTTCTCCAAGTGTGAGTTCTGGTTGGATTATGTGGAATTATTGGGGCATGTGGTATCCGGAGAAGGTATCAAGGTTGATCCTAAGAAGATTGAGGCAATTCAGGGTTGGCCACGTCCTACCTCAGCTACAAAGATCGGGAGCTTTTTGGGCATAGCCGGTTATTATCGCCGATTTGTGGAGGGGTTATCTTCTATTTCAGCTCCATTGACTAGATTGACTCAGAAGAATGCCCCGTTCCGATGGTCCGACGAGTGTGAGGTGAGCTTCTAGAAGCTCAAGACAGCATTGACCTCAGCACCAGTTCTGATATTGCCTTTCGGTTCTGGGATGTATACGGTGTATTGCGACGCTTCACGTGTTGGTTTGGGATGTGTGTTGATGCAGGAAGGGAGATTTATTGCTTATGCTTCACGTCAGCTCAAGGTTAACGAGAAGAATTACCTTGTGCACGATTTGGAGTTGGTGGGGATTGTTCATGCTCTTAAGATTTGGAGGCATTATTTGTATGGGGTGTCTTGTGAGGTTAATACATACCACCGCATCTTGCAGCACTTGTTCAAGCAGAGGGATCTTAATTTGAGGCAGCGTAGGTGGCTTGAGTTGCTGAAGGATTTTGACATCACCATTCTTTATCATTCGGGCAAGGCAAATGAGGTAGCAGATGCTTTGAGCAGGAAGGCGGAGAGTATGGGTAGTTTGGTTTATATTGCAGTAGAGGAGAGACCTCTAGCCTTAGACATTCAGTCCTTGGCTAATCGTCTGGTGATATTAGACCTTTCAGAGCCTCGCTGAGTTCTAGCACATGTGGTTTCTTAGTCTTCGCTATTGGGAGAGATTAAGGCCCGACAATATGATGATCTGTGTTTTGCAAAGCTACGGGAGACAGTGGTGTAGGGTAGTGCCAAGGAGGTTATTATTGGCGAGGATGATGTTCTGAGACTTCAGGGTCGTTTATGTGTTCCTAATGTTGATGGCCTGAGGGAGAGGATTCTGGAGGCAGCACACAGTTCTCGGTATTCTGTTCATCCTGGTGCTATGAAGATGTATCGTGATTTGAAACAGCATTTCTTGTGGAGGCGGATGAAGAAGGACATAGTGGGGTATGTGGATAGATGTCTTAATTGCCAGCAGGTCAAGTATGAGCACCAGAGGCCGGGAGGCCTACTTCAGCAAATGCCCATTCCGGAATGGAAGTGGGAGCGCATCACTGTGGACTTCGTGGTTGGGTTGCCTCAGACTGTGCGGAAGGTTGACGCGGTTTGGGTCATTGTGGATAGGTTGACCAAATCGGCGCATCTCATTCCAGTAGCTACTACTTATACTTCTGAGACGATGTGCCGGTGTCCATTATATCAGATCGAGGTCCTCAGTTCACCTCGCACTTCTGGAGAGAATTGCATAGTGAGTTGGGCACCTAGATATATCTCAACACAGCATTTCACCCTCACACTGATGGCCAGTCGAAGCATACAGTTCATATATTGGAGTACATGCTCAGGGCAGGTGTGATTGATTTCGGATGTCAGTGGGACCAGTTCTTGCCTTTGGCCGAGTTTGCTTACAATAACAGTTATCAGTCCAGCATCAAGATGGCTCCATTTGAGGCTTTGTAAGGTCAGCGATGTCGTTCTCCTATCGGGTGGTTTGATCCTGGCGAGGCTAGGTTATATGGCAGCGACCTAGTGAGAGATGCTTTGGAAAAAGTAAAGTTGATTCATGAGAGGCTCCGCACAGCACAGTCCAGACAGAAGAGTTACGCGGATCAGAAGGCACGTGATGTATCATTTATGGAGGGAGATAAGGTCCTGTTGAAGGTCTCACCGATGAAGGGTAGTATGAGGTTCGGAAAGAAGGGCAAGTTGAGCCCACGGTTTATAGGTCCTTTCGATGTATTGAGGAGAGATGGAGAGGTTGCTTACAAGCTTGCTTTGCCTCCCAGTTTATCAGGAGTTCATCCAGTCTTTCATGTATCCATGCTCCGGAGGTACCACGCCGACTTCTCTCACGTGGTTGATTTCAGCACCATTTAGTTGGATGAGAAGTTGGCTACGAGGAGGAGCTAGTTGCTATTATTAACAGACAGGATCGCCAGTTGAGATCCAAGAGAGTTTCTGCTGTGAAAGTCCAGTGGAGGGGCCAGCCAGTCGAGGAGGCGAATTGTGAGTCCGAGGTGGATATGCGGAGCAGATATCCCCACTTATTCAGCACTTCAGGTACGATTCTAGACCCGTTTGAGGACGAACGTTAATTTAAGAGGTGGAGAATGTAACGACCCGACCGATCGTTTTGCGTTATCGTACCCCCTTCCCCTAAATGATACTTCCCGTAGCTGCTTTTAATGATTTATGACTTATGGGGACAGGTGGTTCGGGACTTGGAGGAGTTTGGAATGGTATAGGAACACTTGGTTCCTTAAGGTTGGCCTTTTTGGCCAAGTTTGACTTCGGTCAACATTTTGAGTAAACAACCTCGGAATCGAGTTTCGACGGTTCTGGTAGCTTCTTATGATGATTTCAGACTTGGGTGTGTGTCCGGAACGGGTTTTGAATGACCCGGGAACGTTTCGGCGCCAAATAGTGAAATATGATTCCTTAAGTTTAAGAATTTTGGTTTCGGAACGTGTTTTTGTGTTATCGAGGTCCGAACGGAATTCCAAGATCAAGAATAGTTCTGTTATGTCATTTATGACTTGCTCTCAAAGTTTGGGGTCATTCCGAGTAGTATAGGTTGGTTCGCGCTTTGTTAGCGAATTCAAGACTTTAAAGTTCTTAAGTTTGATTCTAGGGGTTTTGAGGTGTGATTTTGAGTTTTTGCGTTGTTTTGCGTGTTCCGAAGGCTCGAGAGAGTTCGTATTGTGATTTGGGACTTGTTGGTATATTTGGATGGGGGCTCGGGTGGTCCTAGGTTCCGCTCGGGCACCAAACGAGGCCAAAAACCAGCAGCTATAACTGCTGGTGCACCAGATCTGGTGTGACCGCAGGTGCGGTTGCCTAGTCGCAGGTGCGGGACCGCTCCTGCGGTCCAAGCCTCGCAGGTGCAGCTTCAGGTAGGCTGCCTTTTTTCTCGTAGGTGCAGATCCGCAGGTACGAGCTTTGTCCCCCTTACCCAGTTCCGCAAGTGCGAGTTTTTACTCGCAGGTGCAAGACCGCAGGTGCGGAACCACTCTAGGCAGTGAGTTCTTTAAAACAAGGGATTTGTTCATTTTACTCCATTTTCTTCCACCATAGATGACCTTGAGAGCTTGGAAAAGAGCCCCACGACATAGCTACTGAAAGGTAAGTGAATTCTACCCTAATGTTAGTTTAATGCCTGAATTCCTAGTTAAAGTAACCTTCTAATTAGTGGAAATCAAGGGTTAGAGTAATAATCGAGGGCTTTATGAATATTTAGGGAATTACCCGTTAATTAGCCATGAAATTATACAAAAACCATATATTAATGATCCTTCGGTTACGGGTAAGTGTTTCCTTCTAAAATTTCCGAAATTCGAGCATGCAGGCCCGGGGGTGAATTTTGGGATTTCTTCAAGTAGGATGAAATAACTAAGTAAATAGGGGAATTTCATACTTTTGAGTATAAATTGATGAACTTGTGTATCATTTGACTAGTTTCGAGTCCTTGGGAGACGAGTTCGGAGTTTCGGGCGCATTCTTGACCCGGAGAGTAGGTTCGACACGAGGTGAGTCCTTTTTCTAACCTCGTAAGAGGGAATTGCCCCCATAGGTGAATTAAATGACTATGTGTTAATGTTTGCGGGGGATACGTACATACAAAGTGACGAGAGTCCGTACGTAGCGACTATTATTGTTATGTCCGTGTAGTTAGGCCCACGTCATGCCTTGTGTTCTTCCTCGAAATGAATTATGTGCTTTATGAGTTCATGTTATATGCAGCTCGTTTCCCTGAGATCATGGAATTTGGTAAATTAAAGGAATGCTCTCTGAAAAGTAAATTAAGAAGATATTGTGTGTGCATGTGACCGCTTCGCAATTTACATTCCGCGAGCGGAGTGTTATTTCTCCCACTCTCATGGGAGCGGGTCGTACGCCACGGCGGATCGAAAGATACATTTATGGTTTGGGCTGTTCGACCCTCGGAAGTGCACAGATATGGTTATTATGATGGCTCAGGCCGGTTGTCCTCATCCCCTATGCTCATGCTAAATAGTTAATGATTTCATGGATATTGAATTGACAAATATTTGGGGGAAACATGAAGTGGTAATTGTTTAGTTACTTCCAGTATTTATTTGATTTGCAGTTACCTTTAATGTTTACTGCTTTATCATCCTCGTATGCCTATTGCTTTTATCATATCCTGTTAAATTATATTGTTGGACCCTAGTAAGTGTCAAGTCGACCTCTCGTCACTACTTCTTCGAGATTAGACTGGATACTCACTGGGTAAATATTTATTTATGTACTCATGCTACACTTCTATACTTAATTGTACAGGTTCTGAGGCTGGTGCATCTAGTTATCAGACCGGAGCTCGATTCTGATTATAGTTGGACCTGACTTCACAGTGAGCTGCTTATCCTGGCGATCCTCGGCAGCACTATGGAGTCTTCTTTTGTTTATTCCCGTCTAGTACTTTCAGACAGTGGGACAGTTCTATTGTATCTTTTGTATATAATAAGTCTTCTTTTGTTATTTTCCGTCTAGGACTTGTGACACTAGTTTCTGGCACACACGTGGTAGATGTTATGGTTTACGGGTCTGTAT
>ML296732.1:0-46551 GCA_005239495.1 Nicotiana undulata
CTGCGGTCCCTTTAACCGCACCTGCGGAATAATCATCGCAGGTGCGGAAAATCACTTAAAGCCTTGGGACCGCTCCTGCGATAGAAAGGTCGGACCTGCGGTTCCGCGCTTGCGGAGCCCAGGTCGCACCTGCGATCCCTGACCAAGCCACTGGGACCGCTCCTGCGATAGAAAGGTCGCGCCTGCGGTTCCGCGCCTGCGGAGCCCAGGTCGCACCTGCGATCCCTGACCAGGCCACTGGGGCTTCGCACATGCGGCATAAGTCCCGCGCCTGCGTGCTCGCACCTGCGGAAATTCCATCGCAGGTGCGGAACACCAGATACAGGTCTGGTTCAGCACTTTGAAATTTTCCAAACTTCCTGATAAGCATTCGAAACAACCCCGAGGCTCCCCGGGACCTCACCTAAAAACCCCAACTGATCCCAATACCCTATCCAAACTTGTTTGGGCCTTAAAAACACGTTCCCTAACCTCAAAATATCCAAAAATGCATAGATTCAAGCCTAGGAACTTAGAAATTTTCAAGAATTCACTTTCGACGCCGAACCACGTCTAAACTTGTCCGAATGACCTCAAATTTTGCACACAGGTCATAAATGACATTCCGGACCTGCTTTCGCTTTTGAAATTCCATTCCGAGTCCGATATCAAAATTTCACCTATCGGTCGAAATCGCCGAAATTCTAACTTTCGCCAATTCAAGCCTAAATCTACGTCTTGCCTCAAAAACACATTCTGAACACGCTCCCAACCCCGAAATCACTCAATGGAGATGATGGAGTCGACGGATTTCCATTCCGGATCCGTCTTCACACAGCTCCCGCTCCGGCCCAATTTCTAAGGTCAAAGCTCACCTTAAAGGACTATATGTCCAAAAACATTCCAATTTTCATCACTCAACGCTCCGACTCGTTCCATTAACCTAATAAGACAAGGGAGGAATAGTTATCAGGGGATCGGGGTGCTAACTCTCCAAAACGATCGGCCAGGTCGTTACAGTGATGACCCAAAAAGTTATCCCGTATAATTTTATCTAAATTTGTGTGTCGAGGCAGGGAAAGCCTCCTTCTTATCTCACCTTGTTGTGTAGCGCAGCCCGGGCGCGTAGCCGGGAAGCCTTTATGTGAAAAAGATTGATGAAAAAGAAAACTGTTTTCTGAAAACTATAAAGGCTGTGAAAACTAGAAATATGATGGAAACCTGTGTAATTGAGGCCCGTACTATGGTGACAGAGCCAGGATAAATCCAATATGTTTAAACTGAATATCTGTGAAATTGGTGAGAGACAGAGTTGAATTTGATGAGAACTGAAAGTGGGAAAATATGAAGGTTGAGAAAGGTTGAGAAATTTCATGTGATTTGAGGTGTAATTCGATGTTTATGATAGTGATTCGGTGTTTTGAATACTTGAATAAGTCCGTAACGTGTTTCCGAGGTTGTGTGCACTTTTGTTTGAGGTTCCGAGGGCTCGGGATAGTTTCGGGTAGGTTCCGGGTTGCATTACACTGAAATTCACTGAGTATTGCAGGTGCAGTAACAGGTCTGTGAACCCGGGAGCGCGGCCGCGGTCGCCCTAGCGCGGTCTGCGGTGCTCCCTTCGCGGTCGCAGTCGCCTTAGCGCGGACCGCGGTGGAAGACTTCAGCGAGACCTGCAACAGCACCACGGTCGCGGTCGCTTTACCGTGGACCGCGGTGGTCGAACTTCAGGGAACCTGCAAAAAGGCCTTCGCGGCCGCGGTCGTCTTACCGCGGACCGCGGTGGAGGCCTGGGAGGGGGTACCTATAAATAACGTAATTTTTAGCTATTTCCCACTTTTCAAAAACCCTAAAACGTAAGAGGCGATCTTCTAAACACTTTTCTTCTTCAAAAACATTGGTAAGTGATTTCTAACTCAATTTCTTTACTCTTTAACTTCTTTTTACAAGATTGCATCCTAGAATATAGGGTTTTCACGAGGAAATTGGGAATTTTGGGGAAAGACCTAAGAATATCGAAATTTGGGAATTTAGACCTCAATTTGGGGTCGGATTCAAAAACCAATTGTATACCTGGGCTCGGGAGTGAATGTGGAATCGGGTTTTGGTCCGAATTTCGGGTTTGGACCAAGCGAGTCTGGGGTCGACTTTTGACTTTTTGAGGAAAACTATAGAAAACTCATTTCCTTGCATTAGAATTGATTCAATTAGCCTTTATTGATATAATTAAGTAACTTGTGGCTAGATACGAGCGTGTTGGTGGCGGAACCAAGAGGTAAAGCGGTAGTTGAAGCTTGATTTGTGTTCGAAGTATCGAGGTAAGTGTTTGGCCTAACCTTAGCTTGAAGGAATAGGTATAGAGTCTATGTGCTATGTGTTATATCATGTCCAATATATAGGTGAGGTGACGAGTACTTATATATTGTGGTCAAGCATGCCCGTGAGTCGAACTTGATAATTTATACCGTGATATTGATATTCTTTGTGCTATGACTAAATGGTTAATTGGGAGTGATACATTGAGGTTGTTTTATGAAGTGGAGAGTTAACGATTATTTGTTATTTTGAGAATTTTACTGTTGAAATGATTACTTCTGAGTGAGATTGGTTATAGCTGAGTCCCTTGCCGGGATGATAGAATTTTGTTGATCATTTCTGTACATTTAGAACTTCTCATTGTTGAACCTTCATATTGAATTGTTGTTTCTGTATATACTATGCACGAGGGGACATTCCGTGCCGAGTAATTTTATTATTTATCGCACGAGGGGACATGTCGTGCTGAGTGTTTATTATTTATGCACGAGGGGACATTACGTGCCGAGTGATTTTATTATTTATCGCACGAGGGGACATGCCGTACTGAGTGTTTATTATTATATTATGCACAAGGGGACATTCCGTGCCGAGTGACTTTATTATTATATTACGCACGAGGGGACATTCTGTGCCGAGTGACTGTGACGCTATGCACGAGGGGACATTCTGTGCCGAGCGATTGTGAGGTTATGCACGAGGGGTCATGCCGTGCCTTTTTCTGTGTATTTACTCGTTTCGAGCTGCTAATTCCTGCCTTTACTTCTACATTTCAGTTCTTATCTTATTCTGCTGTTTTGGAAATTGTTACTCCCTTTGTCCCCAGCATGTTCTCCCCGTACCTGTGTTTACTTGCTTATTTCCTATTATATTATTGAACTGCTCAGGTATTATTTGTTTTCGTGTCCTAGCCTCGTCACTACTTCGCCGAGGTTAGGCTCGGCACTTACTCAGTACATGGGGTCGGTTGTACTAATGCTACACCTGCACATCTTTATATTGTGCAGACTACGCAGCCGGACCCGGTGGACATTAACGGAGGGAGTATCCTTCAATCCATTCAGGAGACATCGAGGTAGTCCCGTAGACGTTCGTGGGCCTTGGCGTCACCTCTTATCCTTCTTCTTCAGCCCTGTCTTATTCTATAGTTCAAAGACAGTTATATGTATTTATTTTCAGACCTTTGTATTTAGTAATCTTTTAGACTGTTCGTGAGTTAGTGACACCAGTTCTGGGTTATGTTTAGGGGATTTATTTTCGAGGCTTGTTATATAGTTCTGAAAAATGTTTAACTTTCATATTGTTAATCACAGTTGCCTTAGTTATCTTGTTCATTTTAACTGTTGAGGAGTTTATTTATTCAAAATGTTGGTTTGTCTAGTGGGTTCAACGTTAGACGCCATCACGGCCTGAAGGTGGGATTTTGGGTCGTGACAAAAGATTTTTTTTTACTGAATTCTTTCATATCAGTTTAGCCTTTATTTTTAGTAGAGGTTGTTCTTAAAAATGGAGTATTCTCATTCAAGATCATAAAGTAAGGAATGATTAAATTACAGGGATTAAAATTTATAATTTGCGCAAATATAAATGCAAAGAAACATTACCCTTTTAGTTAGTTTAAGCATGATCTTACATCCGTCAATGTAGTATTGTCCGTGTTTCTTTGCCAAATATTATATTCATTGGATAATAAATTTCTCAATTTTCTTCCTCGTGTGCACAAACCTCTCACTGATGATAATATGAATTTTGGAAAGATCTAAACTCTTACTTAGACATGCTCCCACGGGTAGTAAATCATGACAAAGTCATGTAGATTTCTTTTGCCTCGGTATTTCCGTGTTGTTCATGTCAAAAAATTTGGACAATATACAGTACTGAAACGTGAATTAATTCTAAAAGTATGTTTAGTTCATGTGCAATTTCAAAAATTCATAATTTTTAAATTTTTTCAAACAATAGAAAGCACCAATAGAAACCATCAATTACTCCTATTTCCTCTATTCCCCCTCCTCACAGTCAGCTTTAAAACTAACAGAACTCCTCCTCTTGCATATATTGGTTTTTAAAAGACGTATGATTCCCTTTCTTCTCACCGGAAAATTGCACCCCAAAATAGTTGTGTGACTTTTCATTGTTCGATTAATACGTCATAGATGGTTTATTAGTAAATTGCTAAGCGTCTGATGAATGATTCTACAATTATGCATCTCAGGTGTTGCAGTACGCCTTTTGTTTTTTACTATTGTTCCTTCCATGCGTGAATTTTGAATGTATATATTTTTTACTCTCTACGTGATTTTCACTCAAAGTAGGAATGGGAACCTGAGATTTAACTCATCAAGAAGTGATGGAGATGAGCCATCACTGACTTTGCTGGTCACTGGTGTATTTAATCTTGATTGACGTTTTGTGGGGACAATCATGCTATCAGTCTCCAGTTTGTTCATGAAGTCCTCAACTTCGTCCTCATCGTCCCCTTTGAAAACATGATGCACATAAGCATTTTGAAGATAGCCTTTCCCTTCTTTAAAATCTTAAAAACACAAGAAAGATTTTCTTAAGTTTTTTTTTGTTTCCTCGATTTAAATATCTAAAGAAAGATTATTTTTTTCCTGAATTCTTTCATATCAGTTTAGCCTTTATTTTTAGTAGAGGTTGTTCTTAAAAATGGAGTATTCTCATTCAAGCTCATAAAGTAAGGAATGATTAAATTACGGGATTAAAATTTATAATTTGCGCAAATATAAATGCGAAGAAATATTACCCTTTTAGTTAGTTTAAGCATGATCTTACATCCGTCAATGTAGTATTGTCCGTGTTTTTTTGCCAAATATTATATTCATTGGATAATATGTTTCTCAATTTTCTTCCTCGTGTGCACAAACCTCTCACTGATGATAATATGAATTTTGAAAAGATCCAAACTCTTACTTAGACATGCTCCCACGGGTAGTAAATCATGACAAAGGCATGTAGATTATTTTTGCCTTGGTATTTCTGTGTTGTTCATGTCTTACAAAAATTTTGGACAATATACAGTACTGAAACGTGAATTAGTTCTAAAAGTGTGTTTAGTTCATGTGCAATTTCGGGATATTTTACTTATCAACTACTAGAAGTTTACTCTTGAAAACGAGCGTACATATGATTAGTCCATTTATCCTCTTTGGCCTTTAGCGTCATAGTTGAATCATATCCTCCACTATTTTATGTAAATTTGTAGTATCTTATATGCTTTTAAGAATTCATCTTTGTTGGAATATTTTGGTTGAGTTTTTCGCATCGAGTTGATAATTCAGGAAGTGTGAAGTTAAACATCAATCGTGAAACGACAATTTTAGTTGAGGAAGACGGAAATCATACAAGTTTATCCGAAGTTTTATCTTTGGTCTTTAATCATTACATGACTTCATTTGTTTGATAAAGTTTCTAGCCAAAGAACCAAGGCAGAGCAAATAATTTCGTGGAAATTGTTGTGAAAAGTGAGACTAGTTGTAGTTGCTTAGATTCATATTTCAGAGAAAGGATGGAGTTCCACAAGAATGCTTTCTTCGTGAAACTCGTTATTTTCTTTTGTTTTGGTTAATAAAGTCAAGCTAATTGAACAGAGATAGTGCTTTTGTTGCATATATTGTAGAATCCTAAAGATTGTGACTATATTGTTATACCAAATACTGTTTAAAAAGTACCTTTAGGTTGTTACTTTCATTAGCCAATAACATATTATGTTTGATTACTTTTCATGACCATATATTATGTTTTAATTTTATAATTTTTCGCGCGTCGCGCGGGTACGAATACTAGTAATATTAAAAATAAGAGACTTAATTAGAGTAATTGGGCTCCCTTTATTATACTCAACTTGTTAATTGTCCGCACTTCGCCTACCTCCACGCACTGTGATCAATGTCCTCTTTTAGTCAATGTCGCCTTTGTCCAATTATAATCCTCCAATAGTCCTTTAGATTAGAATCAATGTGATGTAACCCTCCTACCTTCCCAAATCTCATCCAAACTTATTTCACTTCAAATGACAATCTTCTCAATGCCACACACAAATTCCATGTTGCTGCTAGAACCTGAAACAGCGTTTAGGAATATATTTACAAGAAAATATATCTCATAGCTAGAATTAAAGGTATGATAGCTCAATTCCAGGAATTCAACAACGAATTTGAGGATTGAGCATGTAACGACCCGACTGGTCCTTTCGAGAGTTGTAGCCCCGTTCTTCCATTTTCTGCTCCTTTTGTATTCTACAGATGTTATATGACTTACCAGGTTAGCTGGTTCAGATCAGGAGATAATTCGGAGTAAATTGAGACACTTAGTCTCTTAACTGAAAGCTTAGGTTGGAAAAGTCGACTGGATGTCGACTTATATGTAAACGACCTTGGATTTGAATTTTAATGGTTCCATTAGCTCCGTTGGGTGATTCTGGACTTAGGAGCGTGTCCGAATTGTGATTTGGAGGTCCGTAGTAGAATTAGGCTTGAAATGGTGAAAGTTGGAATTTTGAAAAGTTTGACCGGGAGTGGACTTTTTGATATCGGGGTCGGATTGGGTTTCCGGAAGTTGGAGTCGGTTCGTGGTGTCATTTATAACTTCTTTGCAATATTTGAGGTCAATTGGACGTGATTTGATAGGTTTCGGCGTCGTTTGTAGAATTTGGAAATTTAAAGTTCATTAGGCTTGAATCCATGTGCAATTCGTATTTTTGATGTTGTTTGAGGTGATTTGAGGGTTCGACTAAGTTGGTATCATAATTTAGTACTTGTTGGTATGTTTGGTTGAGGTCACGGGGGCCTCGGATTGATTTCGGGTGGTTAACGGACTTGGTTTTGAGTTGGTGAAACAGCTTAAAGTTTTGCTACTACTAGCATAACCGCACCTGCGGAGTGGGCACTACAGGTGCGAGCCCGTAGAAGCGGGAGAGAAGCCGCAGAAACGGGCAAGGAGGAGATGGCAGTGGTCGCAGGTGCGGGGTTCCCTCCGCACCTGCGAGAACGCAGAAGAGGCAGAATGGGCGCAGGAGCAAAGTTGAAAAATTGGAAGAGCGTAGGCTGCTTCCGCAGAAGCGAATCATGGGCCGCAGAAGCGCCTCCGCACGTGAGAGACCTGGAGCGCAGGTGGGAGCCCATGCGACTTAAGTGGATTCCGCAGAAGCGGATGTTTAACCGCAGAAGCGGTTCCGTGGGTGCGGATATATGGTCGCTAGTGCCAAAGTCCTGGGCAGAATGTTTAAAAACAAGGGTTCGCGATTTTGGTTTTAGTTCAACATTTTGTACTCGGACTTAGGCGATTTTCGAGAGGATTTTCGAGGGGATTCTTGAGGTAAGCTTCTTGTACTCGTTTTTGATAAATAATCTTGTTTCCCCGTTATTTTTCCCACCTAGATTGTGTGGTTTTGAGGTGAAATTTAGAGGTTTGAGGCTAGGGATTTGGATAGTGGATTTGGGAGGTGACGATTTGGTGTTGGATTTTATATGGTTGGACTCGTGAGTGAATGGGTTTTTGGGTTTTCTGACTTTTGTCGGATTTCGAGACGTGAGCCCGGGGGGCGGGTTTGATCCAATTTCGAGATGTGAGACCCACAGAGGTCGTGTTACATCTTGAATTACCTGCTAAATGCTATTTGTACTCAGTCTCAGTTTTTATTCGCATATCTATCATATCTTAGTCTCTATTATCCTTGTTGATACATCATATTATTGTTATCCTAATTACTGAGAGCCCGAGAGACTGGAGAGATTGATGACTGAGTGAGGCCCTCAGTCTCTATTATCCTTGTTGATACATCATATTATTTTTATCCTAATTACTGAGATCCTGAGAGACTGGAGAGATTGATGACTGAGTGAGGCCGAGGGCCTGATTGTGAGGATATTTATGGGATCGAGCTGCACGCCACAACATGTTTTATTGATTTATGCCATGATTGGCTTGATATAGCGCTTGGACTGAAGGCGCCCCTCCGGAGTCTGTACACACCCCAGTGAGCACGGGTTCCTACTGAGTGTCGAGTGCTAAGTGACTGAGAGGAATGAGTGGCTGTGAGGAATGAGTGATTGTGAGGTTTGAGAGAATGGGAGGACTTAGTGATTGTTTCCCTGAGAGGTTGTACATGATTTCATTGTTGTTGCACATAGTTGCCATATATCACTGTTTGGGAAAAATTCTGAAAGATACTTTTATCTGGGTTTTACTTGAATTTGGCACGAAAATTGATTTGGCTTAATTTGCCGTATTTGAAAGCACGTCTACTTTCCTTGTTGAGACAACTGAAAATGAATTACAATTGTGTAGATGTCACTATCTTTCAGTTCCTTATTTATTATTGTTACTTACTGAGTTGGTTGTACTCACGTTACACCGTGCACTTCGTGAGCAATGAAGGAGTTTTTGGACGTGGTGAGTGTTGATATTTCATGTAGCGGACCGTTGGAGATATCGAGGTAGCTGCCTGGCATTCGCAGTCCTTGTTTCTCCTTTCTTATCCTTTCTTTTGTTGTATTTGGATCCAAACTGTTATGGTCGTTTCATTTCTAGACTAATTATGTATAGATGCTCATGGCTTAGTGACACCCCGATATTGGGAGCTATTTTCCGCACTTGTGTTATGGATTTTACCCCTGTTTATGACAACTCTGCTTATTTTAAATATCTTGATTTATTTTTCTGTTAAATATTGGAAGTACTTTGGAAATGTCGGCTTGCCTAATACCATGTATAGGCGTCATCAAGACAGGTTAAGATTTGGGTCGAGACAGAGCAGCTAAATCATGAGTTTTGCGGAGAAATCCGAGAATTCCAGCTATGAAGATGAACAGGTGAATTTGAGAAATTAGAGACGATTGAGAGGAAATTTGTAATAACGTTTCATTAATGAATTTGTAATTGTTACAATGTAATCCTTTTATGAGAATTCACGGACTTCCTCAAAAGGAATCTCTTCTCCTAACTTACTAACTTCCCAAATAACAATAACTGTCAGCGGGTTTAGCATTCAACTAACTGCTATTTGACTTTTTGAGCTGGAGCTACTGATCTTGTGATGGTTGCGACTGTGATGTATTTTGCGTATCAATACTCCCTCATGCAAAAGATCCTTGACCACAAGGATGAATATGAGGAAACCTGATCTTTAGTGCATTAAAAAAATTCCATGTGGCACAATCTGTTGGTAAGCCTGTCCACTTAAATGAGACTTGAACCACAACTTTATTACTTTTTTCACCATTCTCCTTTCTAAAATGGACTCTGGATTGGGGCAGTGAGGGCTGGAAATATCAGTACTAAGAGGATAAGTGATCTATTTGAGTAACTCATAATAATGACACATGCACAGTGGGGTGTATCTTTACTGATGGAGGAAATAGGAGTGTATATGCCACAGTTCCTACCTTTTTTATAATCCAAATGATCCATAGTATTTAGCAGCCAATTCGTGGACTGATTGTGTAGAAAGGCTCACTAGTATAGAGCTGAGTCTTGAAATAAACCCAATCACCAACTTCGAAATTTCTGTCACTCCTATGATAATTAGCTTGTTGTTTCATTCTCACCGAGGCTGATTCACCTGGAAAATTAGGTAAGTGTAGATGGGGTGGCCTTTCATAAAGAGCCTCATAGGGTGTTGTTCCTATAGCATAATGGAATGAGGTAGTGTACCAATATTGAGCCATATGCAAGTAAGAATACCAATCAGTAGCTTCCTCAGAGCAGAAGCATCTTCAGTATGTTTCCAAGCATCGATTCAAAACCTCAGTTTGCCCATCAGTTTGAGAATGATAAGTTGATGAAGTATTTGATTGGGCTCTTGTATTGTAAACCTATCTTTCCAAAAAGAGCTTAAGAATACTGCATATTTATCACTGATAATGGAATCTGGTAGACCACGAAGTCTGTAGATGACATCCATAAACACTTTAACTATAGAATGAGCAGTATAAGGATGTTTTAGAGGAATAACATGGTCATACTTAGTCTGTCTACTATGACTAATATCACCTCATACCCCTTGGACTTTAGTAGTCCATTAATGAAATCCATGCTGATTTAGGACCACATTACATCAGGAATTAGAAGGGGTTGTTAGAAACTAGGATAAGCTGCTAGTCAGCCTTATTTCTTTGAAAGATGTCACACTTCTGAACTAAAAGTTTTACATCTTCTCTTACGCCCTTCCAGTAAAACAATGTCAAGATTCTCTTCAATGTTTCTTCCATGCCAGAGTGACCACCTTGAGGAGTAGAATTCCATAAAGCAATAATATCCAGTCTAAGCTGGGGCATTCTACCAACTACTAGCTTTCCCTTCCTCTTCAACTGATTCTGGAACCAGGTGAACTGACTAGGAGCTGTAAGATTTGATTTTAGTTGTTCGATGAGCATCTTTAGCTCGGGATCTGTGTCTCAGCTATGTGATATGGCTTGTAGTAACTCTGAGTTGGTAGTGGAAATCACCAACGAGAATAATTCAACCCCTAGATACTCTAGAGAGGGCATCTGCAACCTTGTTCTCAATCTCTTTTTTATATTCATTGACATGGTCAAAAGACATCAATTTTGTCACCCATATTAACTGAGAATTTGTATCAAGCTACTGTTTCATTAGGAAGTTGAGGCCCCTCTTATCAGTCCTAATAATGAACCTCCGGCCAAGAAAATATTGGGACCATTTTTTCAATGCATGAACAATATCTAACAACTCCCTATCATAAACTGAGAGAGCATAATGTCTAGGGGAAAGGGCTCTGCTAATAAAAGCAATAGGGTGACCTTGTTGCATGAGGAAAATACCTATACCCTGACAACTTGCATCAGTTTTCACCATAAAAGTCTTGTAACATCAGACAATACTAGGATTGGTGCTTCAATTAAAGCAAATTTCAATTGCTAAGAAGTTGTAGAAGCAACATGTGACCACTTGAAATTATCCTTCTTGGGAAGATCAGTTAGTGGGTTGCTGATAACCCTAAATCCTTTGATAAATCTCCTATAGGACCCATCTAGACCCAAGAACCCTCTAAGTTGTTTAATAGTAGTTGGTAAGATCTAGTTCTTCACAGCTTTCACCTTCTGAGAGTCAATAAAATGCCCCAGATACTTTATTCTTTCACCCCAAAGAAACACTTATTATGCTTATCAAACAGTTGGTGTTTCCTCATCTCATTGAACACAAACCTCAAATGTAACAAACGGTCATCTATGCCCTTGTTGTAAATCAGTATGTCATCAAAGAAAATCAGTACAAATTTTTAATGAAAGACTGAAAAATCTAGTTCGTCAAGCCTTCCAAAGTTGCAGGAACATTTGATTAGTCAAATGGCATTACCAAGTATTCATAGTGACATGCATGAGTTCTAAAAGCTGTTTTGGGCACATCTTCAGCTGCCATTCTCAACTGATGATAATCATACCTTAGGTCTATTTTTGAGAATACCTTAGACCCTCTCAACTCATCTAATCGTTCCTGTACATTTGGAATGGGAAATTTATTCTTCGCAATCTGTTTATTCAAGTACTATATCAACACAGAGCCTCCATGTACTATCCTTCTTCCCAACCAAAACTACAGGTACAACAAAGAGACTGCTACTTGGTTGAATGATACCTTGGTCTAACATTTGTTTGACTAATGATTCAATGATATCTTTCTTGATTTCTAGATATCTATATGGCCTTTTATTTATTGATTCAGTACCAGCTTGCAGTATGATTCTATGGTCAAAAAGTTCTCTAGAGGATGGTAATTGTGTAGGCTCTTTGAATAAATGATTAAATTCATGGAGAAATTTTAAGAGTTTAGGATCTTGTGCAACTTCTTCTTTGGATTCTAGTGAGCACCATTGCAATGCATTCCACATAGTAGGTACTAGGATCATACAAAGTTGAGATTGGTTACCCGAGATTCTGCTTAACTTCCCAGCTCCAGGAGTTGGAATTTGTTTACCTATTACCCTGAGGACATGCTTCCTTCCCTGGTAGTACATCTCCATGGCGAGTATTCCGAAATATATTTTGATGTCTCCTAATGTCAACAACCATTTGACCCCCAATACCACTCCACAAAATCCAAATAGCACCGGTATGAACTCAACAGAGAACTTTGCTCCTAGCAATAGCCAAGAGGTTTTGCATACCTTATCTACTTTCATCAAATTCCCATTGGCCGCAACTACAAACTGGGGTGTAGTGGATTAACATGACACTTCAATTTTTTCACTAATTCTGGGTCAATAAAGTTGTGACAACCTCTTGTATCTACTAGTATATATATTAATGGCTTTTGAGAATGATATCCAGTTACTCTCAATGTTCTGTACCCTAGAGATCCATTCAAGACATGAATGGAAATCTCCATCTGCTCCCTTGGTTGGTCCAATTAGAACCCTTGTTCCTCCAGCTCATCTACCACTTTCTCCTCTGTCGGTTGTTCTTCTTCATGCTCTTCTAGTTCAATGAGATATAATTGCTTTAAATTCTTGCATTTGTGGCCAGCTACGTACTTCTCATTACCGAAGTAGCTTAGGCCCTTAGCTCTTTTTTCATTCATCTCCTTCAGGCTCAATGTCCTCCTATTCAACCCCTTATGACCTGTAGAGTTACCATAGTTAAGAGTTAGTAACAATGGTCTGCTGTTGTTCCTTTGGTCTATGACTCTTTTGGACGAGTTTATTTGCGAATTTACCATAGACAAGGGTTTACTGATAGCAGAAAGATAAGATCCCGCATTCTGGCAGTCTTATACACTTGTGACAAGGCAGTGGGATTTATGATTTTCAATTCATGCTTCAAGCCAGCAAGAAAATAATTGATGGCATTTTCTTGGGATAAATTGACCCTGGTGAGATGTTTTTCAAACACAGCTCGGTACTCTTTGACACTACTAGTTTGTCTAATTTTCTTGAGTTCCTCCATAGGATCATCCAAATCTACTCCAAACCTTGCCACCACTGTAACACCCTGTAAATTCGGCTTAGGTATGAATGAGTTAAAGGAGTAGTAAGGTTATATTTTGGACATATGAAGTCCTATCGGGATGATTATGGGTGAAAATAGTTGTTTCAAAATCAAGATGGAAAGTGAGGTGCATAAGATTCGACAAAATCGACTAAGTTTGCAGAATGTCCGTCTTGCAGTAGTGTTTAGTGAAAATTTGTAAGGAATTTGGGAAAACTATAAGCATGAAAGTTGTAGGCCCTTGAAATAGCTTTCCAACGATATATTGTGGAGTCCAAACGGAGCTTTTTGCAAAATGTTATGCCCGTTTTACAGAACAGTGTGCGATATGCGCGGCCCGAGCGCGACCGTGCACATTTGGCAGTGTTCCTGCCATTTTGCGCGGTCAGGTGCGCGGCCAGGCCTACAGGTGCGCGGCGGCGCACTTGGAGAGTCATTTTTAAAGCCCTACTTCGTCCCCCACATCCCCAAAACATAAAAACTTGCTCTAGAAAGGAAAGCTCTCAAAAACCTAACTCTTTAAGGGTCCCTCCACCACCCAAGGTAAGTTCTAATGGGGATTCTAAGTTAATTTTAATTTTCCAACATCTTATTAACATGGTTAAACCCTCCATATCATTAGATATTCGATTGGGACATCATTGTTGAGAGAAAGAACCCTAGAACTCGAATTCAAGGGAATTGAACTTCAAAGAGGTAATGTCTTCACCCTCTAATTGATTCTAGCATTGGTTTAGTGATTATAGACCCTAGTTCATGAGATATGAGTTGATGGGTTTGATAGAAAAGCATGAACGGTTATAGGTTGGGTGTGTTGATTGTTGATTATTGGTTGAAGGTGTTGTATTACCTTATGGGTAATAAAGAATAATGTCGATTATAACTATTTGAAACTTTAGAATTTATCTAGGAGCAAGAGAATGGGTTATTGGGTATAGAGACACCATTAATAAGGACTATGAAGCTTTATTCTCGCGAAGTGTTTGATAAAATGCTTAAGTTACCAAAACATGAGTATCATAGCTAATATGGAATCCCTTTGACTTGTATTGCTATAGATTAGAGTTGAAAGAGTTCACAAACGTTGTATTACGCTCAATAGCAGGAAGTTAAGGTACGTGAGGCTAACTCTTTATGTTTGGGAATGTCTATGATTCTCCCTACGTCCCATTAATTATGACTATTACTAGTTTCCTCAGAAAGTAATTATGCCCTGTCCCATGAATAGTGGTAGAACTTCTATTCTCTAGATGGTATAGTTTCATAATCATTCGATATTCTATGAGTTTCAGTTATGACAAATCAACTTATTATGAGTACACATCTCAGTCTAGTTCTATTCATTATTCCAGTATCATGAAATTCGGTATGGTTCATTATTTCGGTATCAGGTATTTGCAGTATGATTCTAAGTTCATGATTCTAAATTCTTGAATGTTGAACACTTGTATTTGGGCCTGAGGCCGTAGTTTATGCTTTATGCATCATTGGGCCTGAGGCCGTAGTTATGTATACGTATACTTGGGCCCGAGGCCACACACACACTCTCTCTCTCTCTCTCTCTCTCTCTATCTCTCTCTCTCTCTCTCTCTCTCTCTCACACACACACACACACACACACACACACACACACACACACACACACACACACACACACACACACACACACACACACACACACACACACACACACACACACACACACACACACACACACACACACACACACACACACACACACACACACACACACACACACACACACACACACACACACACACACACACACACACACACACACACACACACACACACACACACACACACACACACACACACACACACACACACACACACACACACACACACACACACACACACACACACACACACACACACACACACACACACACACACACACACACACACACACACACACANATTGGGCCTGAGGTCGTAGTTTATCAGATAAACAGGTTGTTCATCATTCAGAAAAGGGAGTATTCGTAACCTTACTTCCTATGTCTAGTTCAACTATCAGTTATCAGTTTCAGTTTCAGTATTTACAATTCTTTCCTTTAGTTGTTTTACATACCAGTGCAATTCAAATGTACTGACATCAATTTTTGCCCGGGGCCTGCATCTCGCGATACAGGTAACGATTTACAGGTTGACGACTCTGCTTGCTAGGACATCTCGTATCAGCTGTTGGTGAGCCCCAATCTTTCGGGGCGTTATCCCTCCCTTTTTCAGTCATTATAGTATTTTCAGTTAATAAGGTATACCGGGGACCTTGTCTCGGTAAACAGTTAGCATCTCAGTATTCTTTAGAGGCTTCGTAGATTATGGTTCAGTCAGTCAGATGTTAGCAGGATTTTATTTGTTAGCCTTGTCGGCTACTCGTTTGTACTTGCAGACATTTCAGTGTTTTCCGCATCTATGATATTTTAGTCAGACTCTTTAGTAGATCATTATGTTGTATATTTATATATAGCTTACAGTTATACCACATGTGAAAGCTATGTAGTTGGTTCGATCGGTCTTATGTAGTCAGGCACCGAGTGTCATGTTACGCCCAGGCCATGGTTCGGGGCGTGACAAAGCTTGGTATCAGTGCCCTAGGTTCAAGAGTCCTAGGGAGTCTATGAAGTCGTGTCCAGTGGGGTCACTTTTATGTGTGTGTGTGCGCCACACGTGTAAATAGTTGACCACCAAGACATCTAGGATTGTTCCCTTTCTTTCATATTCTAGATCGTGCAGTTAGAGCTATGCTTCATGAATATTTCTAACTCGTGCGAATTGCGTATTTCATAAAAATGCCTGCAAAAAGGAAGTACACTAGGAGGGCCTTAGCTACTAGCCAGGGGGCTACGACGAATGTTGCTCAAGAGGGGGACACTCCGGCCCAGGGGGTTGCATCGGGCTCAGTGCCCAGTGCTTCAGACATGGATGTCAGGGGAGCTATCCAGTTGCTCACCCAGATTTTTGCTACTCAGGCTCAAAGGCAGAGGACAAGTGTTGTTCAGGAAACGGGTAGTTCCAGGTCCAGGGAATTCCTCAACATGAAACCTCCTGTCTTCACAGGGTCAAAAAACGATGAGGACCACAAAACTTCATTGATGAGGTTCAGAAGATATTTCGAGTGATGCATGCTACAGACATTGAGGCAGCAGAGCTTGCTGCGTACCAGCTGAAGGATGTTGCCAACACTTGGTATGAAACATGGGAAGAGTCCCGAGGGGAGGATGCGGCTTCTGCAACTTGGAAGGAGTTTGCAGATGCGTTTCTTGAGAATTTTCTACCCATTGAGGTCTTGTAAGCTAAGGATTTGGAGTTTAAGAAACTCAAACAGAATGATATGAGTGTGAATGAGTACTACCTCAATTCGTCTCTTTGGCTAGGTATGCTCCGGAAATGGTACATGATATGAGGGCCAGAGTTAGGCGGTTTGTTTTGGGGCTTTCAGATGACTTGTTTGCTAATGCTAATATAGCTACTCAGAATAATGACATGACCATCACTAAGATGGTTGCCTTTGTCAAGGGAACGAATATAGGTTGAAGGAAGGAGAGCGGCTACAGAGACAGAAGGACAGGGAACTCAGCAAGTGAGCGAAGTCTGCAGGAAATTTCAGCCACGAGGGATCTCAAACATGAGGTAATTGCCAGTTCTTCAGGAAATCAAAATCAGGACCTTCTCCATCTTCAGCTAGTGCACCAGTTCAGAGGTCCAAGTTTAACAATAAAAGCCAAAATTTTAGAGCAGCAGGCTCACAGTCACAGACTAGTGTGGGCTATAGAGGCCTTGAGTACCCTAATTGCAACACGTGTGGTAAGAAGCATCCATGATTGTGTCGTTTGGGCACAAATGGTTGCTTTGGGTGCGGTCAGCAGGGCCACTTCTTGAGGGATTGTCTATCAGCAAGGCAGAACAATGTAGGCAATGTAGTTCAGTCCACTAATTCAGCAGCCCCTCATAACTCTCAGGCCCATCAAGGGCATGGTGCAGCAAAGTCTAGTAAATCAGGCGGTAGTCGCAACCGCATGTATGCCCTGACAGATCGTCAGGATACGGAGGCTCGGGGAGATGTTGTCACAAGTATGCTAAAAATATTCACTTTTGATGTCTACGCTCTTATAGATCCGGGATCCACCCTATCTTATGTAACTCCATATATTGCTAAGAAATTTGGGATAGAACCAGAAAAGTTGTGTGAACCTTTTGAAGTATCCACTCCAGTTGGAGAATCAGTTATAGTTAGATGTATCTGTAGGGGGTGTCCAGTCAAAGTGTATCATCGCCTTACTATAGCAGACTTAGTAGAATTGGAGATGGTAGACTTCGATTTGATCATGAGCATGGATTGGTTAGAGTCTTGTTATGCCACAGTGGGTTGTAGAACCAAAATAGTAAGTTTTGAATTTCCCGGTGAACCGGTCTTAGAATGGAAGGGTGATGTAGTAACACCTAGAGGTAGGTTTATTTCCTATCTTAAAGCCAGAAAGATGATCTCCAAAGGGTATATCTATCACCTGGTTCGAGTTAAGGATGCAGATGCTCAGATTCCCACTCTCCAGTCGGTACCAATTGTAAATGAGTTCCCAAAAGTGTTCCCCAAAGATCTTCCCGGTGTCCCTCCCGATAGGGAGATTGACTTTGGAATTGATCTACTTCCCGGTACTAAGCCTATATCTATTCCACCTTATAGAATGGCTCCAGCAGAGTTGAAAGAGCTGAAAGTCCAGTTGAAAGATCTTCTAGATAAGGGATTCACAAGGCCAAGTGTCTCACCTTGGGGCGCACCGGTCTTGTTTGTCCGAAAGAAGGATGGGTCTTTGCGCATGTGCATCAACTATCGTCAGCTGAATAAAGTCACCATCAAGAACAAGTACCCTCTTCCCAGAATAGATGACTTATTTGATCAACTTCAGGGTGCCCAGTGATATTCCAAGATTGGCCTCAGATCGGGATACCATCAGTTGAAGGTTAAGGAAGTCGATATTCCAAAAACAGCTTTCAGGACTCGGTATGGGCATTTCGAATTTTTGGTAATGTCATTTGGTTTGACGAATGCACCAGCAGCTTTCATGGACCTTATGAATAGGGTCTTCAAGCCCTATATTGATTTGTTCGTTATTGTGTTTATTGATGACATCTTGATTTATTCCCGTAGCAAGACTGGCCATGCAGAACATCTCAGAATTGTGTTGCAAACACTGCAGGATCACAAGCTATATGCGAAATTTTCTAAGTGTGAATTCTGGTTGAAATCAGTAGCATTTTTGGGCCATGTCATCTCAGGGGAAGGCGTGAAGGTGGACTTTCAGAAAATAAAGGCAGTGAAGAATTGGCCTAGACCCACCTCAGTGTCCGATATAAGAAGTTTCTTGGGTCTAGCAGGCTATTATAGGCGTTTTGTAGAGGGATTTTCTTCTATCTCGTCCCCTTTGACTAGATTAACTCAGAAGAAAGTCAAGTTTCAATGGTCGGACGCTTGCGAGAAAAGTTTTGAGGAGTTAAAGAAGAGGTTGACCTCAGCTCCAGTCTTGACGCTACCGGAAGGAACCGAAGGGTTCATTGTTTATTGTGATGCTTCAGGGGTTGGCCTTGGGTGTGTATTAATGCAGCATGAAAAAGTCATAGCCTACGCATAGAGACAACTCAAGGCTCATGAGAAGAATTACCCGACTCATGATCTTGAATTAGCAGTTGTGGTGTTTGCGCTTAAGATCTGACGCCATTATTTTAATGGGGTGCATGTTGAAATTTTTACAGATCACAAGAGTCTCCAGTACATCTTCAAGCAAAGATAATTGAATCTACGTCAGAGGAGGTGGATCGAATTACTTAAAGAATATGATGTTGATATCCTCTATCATCCAGGGAAAGCCAATGTCGTAGTCGATAACCTCAGTCGGCATTCCATGGGAAACTTAGCTCATGTTGAGGCAGACAAGCGAACTATGATGAAGGAAGTCCACCGCTTAGCAAGTATGGGAGTTCGACGTTTGGACTCCGAAGATGGTGGCGTTGTTGTTCAGAACAGGGTTGAATCCTCGTTAGTAGCCGAAGTGAAGGAAAATCAGTTCAGTGATCCCTACTTATTGCAGCTGAAGGAGGGAATTCACAAACACAAGACTACGACTTTTGAACAAGGGGGATATGATGGTACTTTGAGGTACAGAGGCAGACTATGTGTTCCAGATGTAGATGGGCTCAGAGAGAGGATTATGTCAGAAGCCCACAATTTCAGGTATTCCATTAACCCAGGTTCCACCAAGATGTATCATGATCTTAAGTAAGTGTATTGGTGGAACGATATGAAAAATAATATAGCAGACTTCGTGGCTAAGTGTCCAAATTGTCAGCAGGTGAAAGTCGAACACCAGAGACCTGGTAAATTACCTCAAAGTATAGAAATTCTCGGTTGAAAATGGGATATGATAAACATGGACTTCATAACAGGTCTACCTCGCTCATTTCGGAAGCATGATTCGATTTCGGTGATTGTAGACCGACTTACCAAGTCAGCTCACTTCTTAGCAGTGAAGACTACAGATTCGACCGAGGATTATGCCAAGCTGTACATCAAGGAAATCGTCTGATTGCACAGGACTCCCTTGTCCATCATCTCAGATCGTGGTGCTCAGTTCACAGCGAACTTTTGGAAATCCTTTCAGAAGGGATTAGGCACAAGGGTGAATCTCAGCACCGCTTTTTATCTTCAGACAGATAGCCAGGCAAAACGCACCATTCAGACTCTTGAGGATATGTTGAGGGAATGTGTTATCAATTTTAAAGGTAAGTTGGACGATCATCTACCTCTCATTGAGTTTGCTTATAATAACAGCTATCACTCTAGTATCAAGATGGCACCGTACGAGGCTTTGTATGGGCGTAAGTGTAGATCACCAATTGGTTGGTTCGAAGTTGGAGAAGCGGAGTTGTTAGGACCCGATTTGATCTAGGCTATGGAAAAAGTCATCTTGATACAAAAGCATTTGCAAACGGCTCAAAGTCACCAAAAGTCCTACTCGGACGTGCGGCGTAGAAACTTAGAGTTCCAAGTTGATGATTGGGTGTTTCTGAAAGTTTCTCCTAAGAAAGGCGTTATGAGATTTGGGAAGAAGGGGAAATTTAGTCCCCGCTATATTAGGCCATATAGAATCCTGCGAAGGATCGGGCAGGTGGCTTATGAGTTAGAATTGCCAAAAGAATTAGCTGTTGTACACCCAGTGTTTCATGTATCCGTGTTGAAGAAATTCATTGGAGACCCGTCACTTGTGGTTCATACGTAGATTGTAAGGGTTAAATACAGCTTGTCTTAGGAAGAAAGTCCAGTGGCTATTCTGGATCGTCAAATCCGCAAGCTCAGAACTAAGGAAATTGCTTCAGTAAAAGTGCTTTGGAGGAATCAAAAGGTTGAATAGGCTACATGGGAATTCGAAGAGGGCATGAAGTCCAGATATCCCCATCTCTTTGAAGAGCAAACGGAAAATGTGGAAGTCAATTAACCTTTCTGTTCAGGCCTTATATTATAATCTCCATCTCCTTTAGTATTTACTCAGCTTAGTATTTAGTAATCACGTACTCGTTCAGTTTGATATACACGTATTCATGGTATTTCAGTATTCGCATATCACCATCACACTCGTTTAATGTCCATAGATAGTCGTAGTTGCAGCCAAGACCATCATACGAGGACAAATGATTCCAATGGGGAGATAATGTAACACCCCATAAATTCGGCTTAGGTATGAATGAGTTAAAGGAGTAGTAAGGTTATATTTTGGACATATGAAGTCCTATCGGGATGATTATGGTTGAAAATAGTTGTTTCAAAATCAAGATGGAAAGTGAGGTGCATAAGATTCGACAAAATCGACTAAGTTTGCAGAAGGTCCGTATTCCAGCAGTGTTTATTGAAAATGTGTAAGGCATTTGGGAAACCTCAAAGCATGAAAGTTGTAGGCCTTTGCAATAGATTTCTAACGATATATTGTGGAGCCCAAACGGAGCTCCTTGCAAAATGTTATGCCCGTTTTACAGAACAGTGTGCGATATGCGCGGCCCGATCGCGGTCGCGCACATTTGGCAGTGTTCCTGCCATTTTGCGCGGTCAGGTGCGCGTCCAGGCCTACAGGTGCGCGGGGGCGCACTTGGAGAGTTATTTTTAAATCCTACTTAATCCCCCACATCCCCAAAATATACAAACTTGCTCTAGAAAGGAAAGCTCTAAAAACCCTAACTCCTTAAGGGTCCCTCCACCACCCAAGGTAGGTTATAATGGTGATTCTAAGTTAATTTTAATTTCCCAACATCTTAGTAACATGGTTAAACCCTCCATATCATTAGATATTCAATTGGGACATCATTGTTGAGAGAAGGAACCCTAGAACTCGAATTCAAGGGGATTGAACTTCAAGGAGGTAATGTCTTCACCCTCTAATTGATTGTAGCATTGGTTTAGTGATTATAGACCCTAGTTCATGAGATATGAATTGATGGGTTTGATAGAAAAGAATGAACGGTTATAGGTTGGGTGTGTTGATTGTTGATTATTGGTTGATGGTGTTGTATTACCTTATGGGTGATAAAGAATAATGGCGATTATAACCATTTGAGACTTTAGAATTTATCTAGGAGCACGAGAATGGGTTATTGGGTGTAGAGACGCCATTAATAAGGACTATGAAGCTTTATTCTCACCAAGTGTTTGATAAAATGCTTAAGTTACCAAAACATGAGTATCATAGCTAATATGGAATCCCTTTGACTTGTATTGCTATAGATTAGAGTTGAAAGAGTTCACAAACTTTGTATTACGCTCAACACCAGGAAGTTAAGGTATGTGAGACGAACTTTTTACATTTGGGAATGTCTATGATTCTCCCTACGTCCCATTCTTTGACTATTACTAGTTTCCTCAGAAAGTAATTATGCCCTGTCCCATGAATAGTGGTAGAACTTCTATTCTGTAGATGGTATAGTTTCATAATCATTCGATATTCTATGAGTTTCAGTTATGACAAATCAACTTATTATTAGTACACATCTTAGTCTAGTTCTATTCATTATTCCAGTATCGTGAAATTCATCAATATGATGATTGGAATGGAAACCAGAAGCACGACTGGGGTCCTCGTGGTCCAAGATAATCAAACCATCAATAATAGTAACGTAAGCATGAGACTTTTTGGTAGTAACGGTGAACCAGATGGTCGCGGCGATGGAATCTGGGACGGAGGACTTGTAGTATCTCTCTAGATCTGGCAAAAGCGAAAGACCCCTAACATTTCGAATGGAGGCTGACCGTTGAGCCCACTCTGTCCTCGCGGGGCGGGCCCCTGTGGTTACTTCGGTATCATGTATTTGCAGTATGATTCTAAGTTCATGATTCTTAATTCCTGAATGTTGAACACCTGTATTTGGGCCTGAGGCCGTAGTTTATGCTTTATGCATCATTGGGCCTGAGGCCGTAGATATGTATACGTATACTTGGGCCTGAGGTCGTAGCTTGTGCACACACACACACACACAGATATATATATATATATATATATATATATATATAATGGGCCTGAGGCCGTAGTTTATTAGATAAACATGTTTTTCATCATTCAGAAGAGGGAGTATTCGTAACCTTACTTCCTATGTTTAGTTCAGCTATCAGTTATCAGTTTCAGTAGTTACAATTCTTTCCTTCAGTTGTTTTACATACCAATGCAATTCAAATGTACTGACGTCCCTTTTTTCCCGGGGCCTGCATCTCGCGATGCAGGTAACGATTTACAGGTTGACGACTCTTCTTGCTAGGACATCTCGTATCAACTGTTGGTGAGCCCCAATCTTTCGGGGCGTTATCCCTCCCTTTTCAAGTCATTATAGTATTTTCAGTTAATAAGGTATATTGGGGGCCTTGTCTCGGTAAACAATTAGCATATCAGTATTCTTTAGAGGCTTCGTATATTATGGTTCAGTTAGTCAGATGTTAGCAGGCTTTTATGTGTTAGCCTTGTCGGCTACTCGTTTGTACTTGCAGGCTTTTCAGTGTTTTCCGCATCTATGATATTTTGGTGAGAGTATTTAGAGGATCAACATGTTGTATATTTATATGTAGCTTATAGTTATTGTATTGGTAAAAAAGAGCTTCACACGTGTAATAATTGTGATGACTCAGCAATTTATGTGGAACAATGAAAACACGACAACTGGATAAGACTTCATGAAGAGGTACGAGACAAAGAGGAACGGAATAGCATACCTACGGGATAATCAGATACGGGAATCTCAACTTGATTGAGAAGATGAAGAGAAATGGCCAGAATGAATCCAGGCAGAATAAAGGGCAGATTCAGAGATCTTTAATTAAAGAGCCAAACGTTACATAACCTTTACGCTACAGTTACGGTTAATAATTGTAATGTTACATTAATGCCATTATTAGTCATTAATGCTCAATCACTGAAAAGGGTAGACGTTATATTAAGAAATTCCCTATATAAGGGAGTAAAATATAACTTGTAAAGACACATTCGAACTACAATTGCAATATACTTACTTTTTACGCATCTTATTGCTTTCTATTTATGAACTTTCTTACAATTATTAGCTTATTTCTTGGTTATCAGAAACCTGTGTTCTTCCTAAAATAGCTTTGGCAGATAATCTAATTCTTTGGTTAAACAAATTGGTTTCGTTACTGGGAATCTGATAATCTCTGTTTCTTCTCAAACAATATCCTGAGAATTATGTTGAACGCTAACGACAACAACCAATAGAGGATTGGAACTACAGTTCCATCACCTTCAGGAACCCCACGGGGCTCAAGGAACCTTCCCTAGACCGATCCGTGACTCAAAACAATAATCATAACGCAAATGAACAGACATGAGAACAAGATCAGTTGAAGCAAATGGTTGGTGAATATGTGACTCAAGCCTTACAAGCTTTCATGAGAGGACTACAAGTTGCATCACATACACCATCACCTAACAACATTGTAACTGTAGAAAACCCACAATCCGGGTTAGCAAACTCAGGAAGTAGAGGCACTCCAAATGAGTCCCTCGAAGCAAGACCAGGTATGTCCAATGATCCAGAATTACAATCTTTATTACTAACCTTGCTGAAACAGGTGAAGGAACGAAACGATAGAATCTAGCAAATTCCTGGAGTACCACCTGTCATCAAAGGCATTGACATTGATAGATATTCTCAACAATCCATGAAGCCAAATGCAGCACCCTTGCCTATTTCCAAGAAGTTCAAAATGCTTGATATTCCCAAGTATGACGGAACAACAGATCCGCGTAATCATGTAACTGCTTTTACCACCGGAGTAAAAGGCAACAACCTGACTAAACAAGAAATTGAGTCAGTCCTAGTCAAGAAGTTCGGAGAAACACTCACCAAAGGAGCACTAACATGGTATTCTCTCTTACCTGAAAATTATATTGACTCTTTTGCTGAGCTTGTAGATTCTTTTATAAAAGCGCATTCTGGTGCGCAGAAAGTCGAGAAAAGAATGGAAGACATATTCAAAATAAAACAAGGAGACACGAAGCTGCTTCGTGAATTTGCAGACAGGTTTCAACGAGAAAGAATGTTGCTACCGAGGGTACCTGACAATTGAGCAGCCATGGCATTTGCAAGCAATTCAAAAGCCACGAGAAGACTCAAGGAAAGCTTGAGAGAATTCCAAGCTACGACATGGAATGATGTCTATAACAGGTATAACACCAAGATACGGATAGAAGAAGACACCATTGCTCAATCAAAAGATGGAGATCGAACCAGTTCTAAACGTTCTGAACCAGAAAGGAGAACAAGCATACATGAAGAACATGCAGGAGCCCCCAAAACCACCATCTTCAAAGAGCACAGTAAACGTGATACATGGAGGTGAGGAGGTGAACGAAGTAGTCTGCAAAATAACCACAAAATTTACAATTACACACGGGAAGAGGATTCGTGAAGACTTGGGAGCAGAAAATATATCATTCGACGATGCAGATATCAACGGATTAATGCTTCCACACAACGATGCACTGGTAATATCCCTACTATACATGACACTAACGTAAAAAGAGTGTTTGTTGATCCAGGTAGCTCAGTCAACATCATTTTGACGAGAGTTGTGGAAGAAATGCTAATGAAGGGTCAAGTAATCCCAACAGCACGAGCCTTATCTGGGTTTCACAACTCTACAGTCATAACAAAAGGGGAAATTGAGCTTAGCACCTATGCAGAGGGAGTAATCAAAAATACAAGATTCCAAGTCATTGATACTGATATGGCCTATAACGTAATCATGGGGAGACCATGGATCCACGACATGAAAGCTATACCATCCACCTTACATCAGGTGATTAAATTCCCTTCTGAATGGGGAATTCAGCAGATTCGAGGCGATCAACAAACCTCAAGAAATATAAATTCCGTAGCATACTCTAACAAAAATGAAGAAACGGAGAAATCAAAAGATGAGAAAATCGATCAAACAGGTACGGAAACAATTGTTGTTCAAACAAGTACGGAAACAGCTGTTAATCAAACAGGTACAGGAGAAACTGCTATCCAAATACATACGGAAGAAGATAGTCACGAGAAGGTGAACCAGGTCACCTCGGAAGAAGTATCAAAACATACGGACATGGATTCCAGACCTGATGTCATTCAGGAACCAGAAGAGGACGAGCATATTAAAACAACTGCAGAAGAGCTTGAAGTTGTTCCGTTGTTCGAGCAGAAGCCCGACCAAAAAGTCCATATAGGCACGAGGCTAAGCCCCAGCAGAAGAGGTAAGTTAATTGAATATTTAAAGGCTAACGCATATTGCTTTGATTTGTCCCATTCAGACATGACAGGTATTCCTCCAGAAGTGATTACTCATAAACTAAATGAAGATCCATCATTCGTGTCTGTCAAGAAAAGAAAAGACAACAAGGACCATTCAAGAACCAAGTGATCGACGAAGAGGTCATGAGTTGATGAGCTTTCTAGATGCGCACTCTGGTTATAATCAGATTAAAATGGATCCCTCGGACGAGGAAAAAACTTCCTTTATTACAAACAGGGGGACTTATTGTTACAAAGTCATGCCTTTTGGCCTGAAAAATGCTGGAGCCACGTATCAAAGGCTAGTGACCAAGATGTTCCAAGAATATCTGAGGAAAACGATGGAGGTATACATTGATGACATGTTGGTGAAATCAATACAAGTGAAAGATCACTTCCAACATCTTTCAATTACCTTCGAAATTCTACGCAATTCTTAAAAAGCAGAATCGGTTCGAATGGACTGAAGAATGTCAACATGCTCTAAAAGATCTGAAGGCCTATCTATCAAAACCCACGTTGCTGTCTAAGCCAAAAGAGGGGGAGAGGTTGTATGTCTATCTTGTCGTTGCAGAAATTTTCGTAAGTGCAGTACTGGTGAGAGAAGACAAAGGTAAACAATCTCCAATTTATTATGTGAGCAAGTCTTTATTAGATGCTGAAACTAGATACCCACATCTAGAAAAATTAGCCTTAGCTCTAATCATGGCAGCTAGAAAATTAAGACCATATTTTCAATGTCATCTGATCACTGTTGTGACCTTATACCCATTGAGAAATATTTTGCATAAACAAGAATTATCAGGAAGATTAGCTAAATGGGAAATAGAATTAAGCGAGCATGACAAAATATATCATCTTAGGACTGCAATAAAGTCTCAAATTTTAGCTGATTTCGTCGCTGATTTTAATACTAGTGTAATCCCTGAAGTGGAAAAAGAGTTACAACTCTTTAATGGGGCTAATCCGGGAATATGGACCTTATTTACTGACAGCTCCTCTAATGTAACAAGAGTTGTCTTGGGAATTGTTTTAATATCACCTACGGGTGAAAAGATACGACAAGCTATTAAATGTTATCCCATAACTAACAATGAAGCAGAGTATGAAGCTGTCATTGCAGGGCTTGAGCTGGCACGAGAACTCTCAATCGAGTAAATCGTGATCAAAAGTGACTCGCAACTAGTGGTAAACCAGATGCAGGGGACTTACGCTGCTAAAGAGGCCCGGATGCAACAATATCTGGAAAAGGCACGAGACTCAGTAAGACAATTTCAGTCATGGAAAGTTATGCAAATACCCAGGGAGGAAAATGTAGAAGCGGATGCATTAGCTAACCTCGCAGCGGTTGCAGAAGTAATAAATAAAGACAATGCAATTGTCATTCATCTATTTCACTCAGCAATCGACCAAGATAAAAATGAGGTAACATTTAACCATTTAACATTTAACAAAATTTTAAACTTTTTTGCAGAATGGCACCGTACCCAGAGATAAGAAAGCAGCTCAAGCGCTTCATCGAAAAGCTGCACGGTACTGCCTCATTCGCGACACATTATACCACAAAATATTTTGAGGACCCTTAGCTAAGTGCCTCGGACCTAATCAAACGAAGTTCGTCGTGAAGGAAGTACACGAAGGTCACTGCAGAAACCACTCAGGAGCAAGATCCTTAGTCAAAACCCTAATCAGAGCAGGGTACTATTGGTCCAAAATGGAAGAAGAGGTCGAGCGTTTTGTAGCTAATGCGACAAATGTCAACGATTTGCTAACAACATGCATCGACCGGCGGAGCTACTTCACCCAGTGATATCGCTATGGTCACTCATGAAACGGGGCATGGACATAGTGGGACCTCTTCCCCAGCTAAAGGAAAGGTATGGTTCTTACTCGTATTAACTAATTATTTCACAAAGTGGGTGGAGGCAGAAGCTTTTAAACAGGTGCGAGAAAAAGAAGTGAAGAGCTTCATATGGAGAAACATAATATGCCGCTTTGGAATACCGAAGGAAATCGCATATGACAATGGCCCACAATTCATAGGCTCACAAATCACAGAATTCTTCGAAAGCTGGCAAATCAAAAGAATACTTCCTCACCATATCACCCCGTGGCTAATGGGAAAGCCAAGTCAACCAACAAGGTCATCGTTAACAACCTGAAGAAACGGTTGGAAAGAGCCAAGGGAAACTGGCCAGATGAACTACCGGCGGTATTATGGGCTTACAGGACTACTGCAAAAACAGCTACGGGAGAGACTCCATTCACGCTTGTTTACGGTGCAGAAGCTTTAATACCCGTGGAAATTGCTAAACCAAGCATAAGGTTCACAACAACAACGGAAGAAATGAACAACGACGAGTTGAAGACCAACCTGGATTTACTTGAACAAAGAAGAGAAGCTGCACTAATACGTATGGTATCCCAAAAACAAATTATAGAGCAATGCTACAACAGAAAAGCTCACCTCAGATATTTCAAAATTGGGGACTTCGTTCTCAAGAAAGTCTCCCAATCAACGAAGGAAGCTGGTGCAGGAAAGCTAAATCCAAATTAGGAGGGACCTTACAAAGTCCGTGGCATTGCTGGAAAGGGCGCTTACGAACTCGAGGCTATGGACGACAGAATCTTACCAACCAGTTGGAATGTTGTTCATCTGAAGAAGTACTACTTCTGAGTAAAAGGAATACCCCCGGACAGGTATCACTACGTTCGATTTTACTTTTGTACAGTTAAAATTATACTAATCGTTTTAGATTATACGCAAAAATCTAACCTGTCACCAGATGGTGATATCAGACATGCAAAGACACGAGGAAGTAACCGAATTCCCAGTCTAGGGTTACAATTTTCTGATGGACGTTTTAAAGGGTTAAGCAGTCATCATCTAAAAACAATATACCTTCGAGTCCCGTATGATTTTCCTTTTCAGGAAAATGACCACATGGAAGGAATAGTCAAGTGCTCGAGATTTCATTCTTCAAAGCTCAAACACTTGGGGGACTATACAGTATGGAAGGCAAAGACGAAGCAAACAAGACTATCAAAAAAGTCAAAAGCTCGAGCCTGAATATACATCTTCCCAACAAGTCAAGTACTATGAGAAAAGTCAAAGATCCAAAGACTCAAAGCACAAAGCCTGACTCAAAAACCTTCGAAAAACACATTCGTAAATGTAAACAAGTGCTCAGGTTAAAGACAGAAATAGTTACGGGTACAAATGTACATCCTTGTACTTATTTAGAAAACTGTTATAAATGAAAACAGTTACGGATGAAAGATCATTATCCTTGTACTTATTCAGAAAAATGTTATAAATGAAAACAGTTACGGATGAAAGATCATTATCCTTGTACTTATTCAGAAAATTATTGTGAATGAAAAATAGTTACGGATGAAAAAGCATTATCCTTGTATTCATTTAAAAATTGTTATCAATAAAAACAATTATGGGTAAAAATTCATACCCTCGTATTTAAAAACTGTTATAAACAAAAACAGTCATTTCCTTGTGCTAATTCGAAAAGACTGTTGAAAAAAAAACAGTTATGAGTAGAAGTTCATATCAAATCTGTTGAAAGAAAAAACAGTTGCAAAATGAGTTATAGACGATACACAAACACATGTGAAATATTCTTTCTTCAAAACATTGTTAAAGAAAAAAATGTGAAAATTCCTATCTCTCTTTTGTATATTTACACCATTATGAAGTTGAGACGTCTTCTTCATTAAGTGTCGAACAAAAAAGAGCCCTCTTTTATAAATCATGCCTGTTGCGAAAAGGTACGAACAATATAAGCATTCTTTAAGTGCAAAGTCAAAAACTCAAAGGTAAACCAAAAACCTCGAAAAGAAAGCATGCAAAAACTTAAGAGTGAAACAAAAACTCGAAGAAAACTAAAGTCATGCTAATATTGATATTAATATATAACGGCAAAATAAACTAAGTGTTAACTTAGTCTATGCCGGGTTAATTTTTACATTGTTTGCCCCTAAGTTGTCAGTTGGGGACTTACAAAGGATCCAACTTTACCCCCGATGGGACTAGGGTAACCACCAATTGATACAAAAAAAATAAGTTCTTAAACTTTTTCAGATGGGGGGTTGTCTTTACTGGCAGGAGGAGTAGCTTGAGATGGAGAGACACGAGCAGCAGGGACCTCAACCTCTGGTGAAGAGAGATTTTGACTTTGCTGAGACTTCTCCATTGTCTCTTTGGTTTTAGCAATTTCGGCTTCCAAGTCAAAACCCTCTAGGCCCATTTTTGTCAATGTGTCAAGACGGGCGTTCATATATGCCCAGCTAACATCGACGGCTGCTTTGTCTTCAAGAGATTCATAATCCTTATCCCATTGTTCAGCTTCAACTCTTAAATCATATCTTTCATCCACGGAAGCATCGTTAAAGGTTTGTAAAGGAGCGAGAGACCTTTCAAGAAACTGGACCTTCTCCAAAGAGCTACGGAGGTCTTCCTGGGTTTGAGTGAGCGATTGAACAAGTTCACCGGAATACTCCTCCTTCTGGTCCAATAAGGCCTTAAGGCTCCTAATCTCCTCGGAGGCACGAGAAAGCTGCTATGCAAATTAAGACTCTAAGACACTCTTGTCCTTGCCTTCCTGGTTCGAAGACGCCTTCTCAACAGCCAATTATGCTATCATAACCCTAATTTGCTGCTCCAAGGTACATTTTTCTTCCTCCACTACCTCCATGTCAAGTTGTAGACTCTCGTACTGCTCCTTCCAATTATCTACCTCGATACGGAAATCCTTTGCTGCTTGCTCCATCTGAGAGACCTTCTTCATTAATTTTGTGCCTACAAGATTGATCTACAAAAAAGATAAATTAGATACGGTAAGAGTGTATATGAATACATGTAAAGGAAAGCAAATTTTACCTTTAAAGACGAGTGCACAATCTCGTTCATCCAAGTGAGGGAACCGTGGCTTTCCAGCTTAGATCTCTCAGTTGGGCCAATCAATGGTTTTAACCATACGTCAGCCTGACCAGACTTTTTCAAGAGGCTACCCGTTGCTGGAACCTCTATTAAAACCTGCCTCATCTCCCCCCTGCTAGAAGACCCTACTTCTACACCAGAAGGCACGGAAGCGGGGACAGATGAAGGAGTCACGGGCAGAGTAGGATGAGAAGTAAAAACAGCCACGGGAGCAGAAGCAGCAATACGAGCAGGAGTATCCATGGAAGCAGAGACAATAACGGGAGCAATTGAAGGAAGTTCTTTAGGAACAGGAGGAGAGAAAACAGGAAGAGGGGCTTCATCAGAAATGGTACCAAAACCTTCGCGGAATAGGAGATCAACGGATTCACGAACAGGATAGGGAGTCGCATCCTCAGGGGTAGAAAGTTCGGGTTCAGGCACGGGAGGGTCAATAACAGATGCAGGATCATCGTCAGAGACCACCTTCCTTCTACGTGACTTGTGAACCAGCGAACCCTCATCTTCCTCCTCCTCTTCTAAGGTCTTGGACCCTCTTGATTTTCTTTTTGATGAGGAGGAACCATCAATGATCTCCTGGGCCTTTGCCAGGGAAAACCTTGAAGAGGACACAGCCGCAGCAGAAATACCACGAGCAACAAACCCTAAAAACAAAAGGGGCGGGAAAAACCTAAAAGAAAGAAGAAGTAAAAACAAAAACATCGCTCACCGTGGGTCTTAACCTTCCAGCCAAACCTCCCAGAGAGGTATTTTCACGAATGTTCTTCTAAAGGATCGATTAACAAGAGTTTTTCTACCCAGCCACAAAAATCGGAGACATTATCAACGGTTACCATGGTTGCTGCAAAGAAAAGAAACAGTCACGGTACTGATAAAGTATCAAAAATCAAAGGAAAGTAATGTGAGCAAAAATGTACTCACGTGCAAGATTTCACTTTTCAGGGAAGGGGGGATTTTCTTCACCTACTAAACCTGCAATAGGGACAACAACATACCGGAGATACCACCCTCGGTCTTTATCATCATCAGGAATAACCAACACCCTTTTACTCCTCGCCTCAAGAGTGAACACTCCCTGGCGGAACAACATCGGAGAATAGAGGTGAATGAGATGATAAAAAGTAAAGGGGACAGAAGCTAAATTTTCCAAATACCTAAGGCACGCAACAACTCGCCATACGAGAGGACCGACTTGTCCCAGACAAACTTTGAAAAATCGACAAAACTCAATAATAACGGGGTCGATAGGAGGCTTGAATCCTAATGTGAAAGGATAAGTATAAACATAAGAATACCCAGCCTTGTAAGAGGCTATTCTTTGATTACCATTGGGAACGACAAAAGGAAAATCAGGCTTCCAGTATAGTCCCTGCGTACAAGAGACACTAAACCCTTGGTAATTTGGGTGGGATAAAGGTCAGCATTGTCATAAGAAGATATTGAGGAAAGATGCTCTTTCAAGGCCTGACTATCCCTAGCAAAAGAAAACTCCTCAAGTACTATCTCATCAACCCTCTATTCACGCATAGGTTCATTGTGTTATCTACCTTTTGACAAAAATCTAGAAGCCCTAGCCCTTGGAGAAGATAAAGAAAAAGTAGACCTAGAAGAAGATGGGGGTGTAACGTGAGAAGAAGAAGAACCCCTAGAAGGAGTGGAACCCAAGCTCCTAAGCCTACCGCCCCTTCTACTCCATGTTGGAGTACAAGAAGGAGTCAGATCATCTAAATTAATAACTCTCTTAAATTGCTGGTTTGAAGAAGACATATTTACAAAGGCAAAGAATTTGCAAACGGAGAATGAAAGTTAGATGTTTTTCGTGAAAGTAAAGAAAAGAAAAGGGGTATTTATACTCAAAGGCACCCGTCGAAAAATATAAAAAAACAATGATGTGAAAGTCATAATTGAAGCTGTCACTTCGTGATTGATGCAGCCGCAAAAAGCTCTAAAGGGCGCTAAACAAATTGCAGAACCTATCCGGGAATGCCACGTGGCACGGGCATTAAATGGAAGTGACAAGTGACGCCTACGTTCAGAGATGGATGCAATGTTACGAGTGAAGCGGCGACAAGATATTCCCGCCATAAATGAGTATCCACTTACCAAGTATTAATCGATAAATAAATGGTAAGTGGGGGGACTATCTGTATTGGTAAAAAAGAGATTCACACGTGTAATAATTGTGATGACTCAGCAATCTAGGTGGAACAATGAAAACACGGCAACTGGATAAGACTTCATGAAGAGGTACGATACAAAGAGGCACGGAATAGCATACCTACGGGATAATCAGATACGAGAATCTCAACTTGATTGAGAAGATGAAGAGACACGGTCAAAATAAATCCAAGCAGAAAAAAGGGCAGATTCGGAGATCTTCAATTAAAGAGCCAAACGTTACATAACCTTCACGCTACAGTTACGGTTAATCATTGTAACGTTACATTAATGTCATTATTAGTCATTAATGCTCAATCGCTGAAAATGGTAGACATTATATTAATAAATTTCCTATATAAGAGAGTAAAATATAACTTGTAAAGACACATTCGAACTACTATTGCACTATACTTATTTTTTTCACATCTTATTGCTTTCTATTTACGAACTTTCTTACAATTATTAGCTTATTTCTTGGTTATCAGAAACCCGTGTTCTTCCTAAAATAGCTTTGGCAGAGAATCTATCTTTGGTTAAACAGTTATACCACATGTGAAAGTTATGCAGTTGGTTCGCTCGATCACATGTAGTCAGGCACCGAGCGTCGTATTACGCCCAGGCCATGGTTCGGGGCGTGAAAACCACGTATTCAGTCCATATATCAGGTTAGAGGTATTTTTCATACCTCGTGAACGCCAAATGCCATTGAATTTCTTTTCCTTCCAACTGTATTGCAGCCACTTCTACCTTCTCTTCAACAACAACTTTATCCATTGAGAACAATTATTCGATCTTGGATCTCAAAACTTTGGAAGGCTTTGGAAGCCAACTTTCTCCTGAGAATCTCAAAACTTCCATTTGTGATCATTTATTGAAATTTGAATTATGATGATTGCAACGGGCGGGTTTTTTTTATCTCTGGGGTCTTTCTTCAAATGGTTCATCCTCCTGTTGTATTGGAGTTTTATCCCTTCGATATTCTTTGGAAGTCACAATTCCTGTAAATCGTGCACCTTCTGATCCAATCTCTTGAGATTAGACACTTTCCTAGCAAGAATTCCAATGTGATAGATCAGTTTCTCCATTAACTCACGTAATTCTCCTACTTCCATCGAGGAGTTCTCATTCGACCTTGTCCCTTTCGTCATGGTTGCCAAGAAAACAATGGCTCTGATATTACTGATAGCTTAATTGCAGGAATCCAATAATGAATTCTAGGATCGAGGAGCTGAATCAGAAGTTTTACGGAGAAACTCGAGAGTTTCAGCTATGAATATGAAGAGGTGAATTTGAGAACATATAGGATATATAGGAAATTTGTAATTGATTTTCATTAATGAATTTGTAATTGTAACAATGTAATATTTTTATTAATGAATTTACTGACTTCCTCAGAAGGAATATCCTCTCCTAGTGACTAACTAACTCAAACTAACTTACTAACTAACAATAACTGTCAGCTAACTTGGCATTCAACTAACTGATATTTGACTGTTTGAGTTGGAGCTATTGATCTTGAGTTGGCTGCGAGTGTGTTGTATTTTATGTATCAATTGATATAATAATTACCCCTTTAGCACTTTCTTGCATGAGCTAGAAAAGAAATTACATGAAGAATATTCCAATGTGCTCATTTAAGAGAAAGAATTCTGAAAAATGAAATCTAGGGTTAATTGACTCACTGATGGAGATGCCAATACTTAGAATTTTTCACACCTTAACCCTAAATAGAAGAAGAAGAAGAAATATGATTCTAATCTTGAAATATTATGTAGGGAATTTGATCCAAGATTATAATGATATTAAGGCCTCCATCACTTCTTACTTTAGAAACTTTTACGCTACTAGTCATCCTAGCAGCTCCTTAAAGAGGCAATCAAACACACAGGTCAGTCACATATGTCAAGATCCAACCAAACTAGACCACATACATTTTTCTATTAAAAATGCTAAAACATTGTGGAAAAGCATGCCACTGATTTCTGTCATTCTATTATCTCTTCTCACATAATGATTCATGATATTACTATAACGTTTTATGCCTAATTCCTAAATTGTCTAATGCCACTAACCTCATGGATTACAAACCTATTGAGTTATTTAACACCATGTATAAGCTCGTTACAAAGATATTAGTCAATAGGATCAAACCATTCCTTCCTTCTATCATTGATCCTAGCCAAGCTAGTTTTTTTGTTCAATAGAAAAGCTCATAACTTAGCTACAATTGTATACATATCCCACATCAGCAAAATAAAAGGAAAGAATACTAACATGGTCCTCAAAATAGATATGGAAAAATCTATTGACAGACTGAAATGTCCTTAATTAAATCCACCCTCAACTTCTTGAATTTTCTAGCCAAATAGTCACAGTAAATACTATATCTATTCTTGTGAATTATAGTAGTACTCAATATTTTCAACCTCATAGAGGAATCAGACAATAGAAACCTTTGTCACCTTACCTCTTCATTTTTTGCATGGAAATATTGTCTAGGAAGATTGACTAGGAAATTGATAATAGAAAGTGGTTTCTTATTAGCATCAGTAGAACTGGTCCAAAGATTTCTTATCTCTTCTTTGTAGATGATCTTACTCTTTTTGCTAGGGTTAATGAGAAGGATTGTGATACTATTTCTAGGACTTGGAATGCATTTAACTATGCCTTTGTCAAAAAATAAATTTTGTAAAATCAAATATTATCTTCTCCTCTAGTTGTTCTAATGGTAATGCTAATGATTGCTCTAACTCTTTAGGTATCAAGGCTAGTACTAGATTTGGAGGTACTTGGGCTTCCCTATCTTCCACAAAAGATCCACTAATAGTAATTTTCAGTTCATACTGGATAACACGAACTCTACTTAGCTGGCTGGAACACTAATTGTTCTTAACATGGTTGGATGTACAACCTTAGAAAAATCATGCTTGAGTAGTATCCCCAGCCATCAGAGGCGGAGTTAGGATTTGAACCTTATGGGTTCAAGATTATAATCCTTTTTAAGTTACTGGGTTCTAAATTAATAATTTATACATATTCATTGGATTTCTTAATACAAATACAAAATTTGAACAAAAGCTACTGGGTTTGACCGAACCCGCAAACGGTATTGTGGCTCCGCCCCTGCCAGCCATATTATTCAACCACGCAAACAAACACATTGACAAGATCCAAAGAAACTTCATTTGGATACAATTGTGAAGAAAAAAATGTACTATCATTAGGCCCAAAAAGAGTGAGAGGTCTTGGTATTTAGTAGGCTGAATACAAGAACAAAGTCTTCCATGCAGGCCTGGCTTGGAGACTCTTGCATAGAAGTGACTTAATTTGAGCACTGAGTCTTGATTGTGAATCATTGCAGTAGCTCTACTATTAGGAAAATACACACATCTAGGACCTAACAGTGCACTCTCAATAACTGGTGCACATGTTCAAAATTTGCAAGATGGGTAGTTCTTAAGGGCACTAGGGTTAGCTTTCAACGGCGGGGCCAGAATTTTCATCAAGGGATGTCAAAAAATAAATAATTAACTACATCTTGAAATCAAGGAGAGTCAACTTATAGTAAATATACATAAAATATAAAAAATTATCTAGTTATATAATGTAACTTTTCGGCGAAGGAGTGTCGCTTAACCACCCTTGGTTCAAGGTGGCTCCGCCGCTGTTAACTTTCTTTCAAGTAGATAGATACCTAATATGCCTTCAGTCACGAGCATTGTTAAAGTTCTATACAAATTAGGATAAGAGACCTTAAAATCCATGATTTATTCTCCACCCATGGCTGGAACTTCAATAGACTATCTTATACTTTCTCCTCCATTAATAGTATTTTCATTCCAAATACTCATTTAGATGAAGACAAACTGATTTGGTGTTTGACTAGCAATGATTTGTTTTCTATCAGATTTTCCTACCAGTTTATTCACAACACATGCTAGGGGTAATGAAGCCATGCAAAATGTAGACATGAGCTGGATCTTGAAGCTCCATACCCTTAATAAAATTAAGTTCTTCATTTGGTTCCTTTCACATTTTGGACTGCCAACTAACCTTCACTCTATTGGTCTAAATGTGAGCCCCATGTGCCATTACTGCTATAGTGTTGAATACTTTTATGTGGCCAACAAGCACACCAATACTAAGCATATAGCTACACAAGACAAATGGGAACTTCCTGACAATGCTCTAGTATTTTGATGGATAATTGTCACGTCCTTAGTCGTTAACTAAGTACACGTGCGACACTTGACAACTTGCTCACGATCTTGCACAACTTGCTCATGTTCTTGCTATGCCAAGTCAGCCTTACTACACTCAAGATCGCTAAGAGAATGGTAGAAAGAACACAAGAGAATTGTTAAAGGAAGCTTTGTATTAGAGAGAGCTTGAATTGTTTTTGCTTGATGAATTACAAATGGATGGCCCCCTTTATATACTAGTCTCCTAGGGGCTAAAGTGTAAATATTAATTTTTACACAAGTTCCTAATATTTACAAATAAGTACACCCTGTAGGATTTTCTACAAGCCTAGAAGATTCTAAGGACTTCCCTAGCAATTCCATAAGGATCTAGGGTCTTCCAAAGGAAATGTCCATACTTCTCTAGAATCTTCTCACAAATACTAGTCTTCCTCTTATGTAAGCTTCCACATGGCATTAATATATGCCAAATGGTGCCTACATGGCATGATTATGTGGCAACTCATCACACTCTCCCCCACCTAATATTGTGACGACCGCGGCACAATGTTGCTGCATAAATTCTCGGATCTTATCTTTGAATTGCCACAAGTCTTCATATCGTTCCCACGTGGACTCCTCTAGTGATTGCCCTTTCCAATGGACAAGGAACATAGCGGTGGCTTTTTGCCCTTGTTTTCTCCTGGCCTGGTAATCTATGATAGCCTCAATCTCCCTATCGTGCGAGGAGGTGATAGTCATAGGTGCTCGAATTGATTGGCCCCTACTCGGATCATCCTTATCTTCATGATATGGCTTAAGCATGCTGGCATGGAAGACATGGTAGATCTTAAGATATGATGGCATGTCAAGCTTGTATGAGATCTTGCCTACCTTGGCGACGATCTTAAATGGACCCTCATACTTACGAATCAGATTCTGATGCATGCCCCTTAGTGCCTTGAATTGTCTTGGGTTAAACTTCACCATGACCATGTCCCCAACTCTATAGTCCGTGGGACGCCGCTTACGGTCCGCAAACTTCTTCATCTTTTTAGCTGCCTTATCCAAATAGGACTTAGCAGTGTAAAGCTGCTCCTCCCATCATTTGGCCATATGATAAGCCCCCAAACTCTTTACCTCGAACACAGCTGGTAAAGAATGTGGAGTCTGTGGTTGTTGGCCTGTGTCTAGCTCAAATAGTGTCTGCCCCGTGGACTCACTCCGCTGCAATTTATACGAGAATTGTGCGATGTCTAGGAGCCTTGCCCAATCTTTCTGATGCGCGCTCACATAATGCCTCAAGTAGAATTCTAGTAAGGCATTGACCCGTTCTGTTTGTCCATCCATCTGTGGGTGGAAACTAGTGGAAAAGTGCAGTTCCATGCCAAGTATGTCGAATAACTCTCTCCAAAAGTTTCTAGTAAAATGGGGGTCTCGATCACTGATAATATGCCTTGGTAAGCCCCAATACTTCACCACGTTCTTAAAGAATAGTTTTGTTGCTTCCTTGGCAGTGCAACCTGGTGAGGCGGGCATGAAGGTGGCATATTTGGAAAATCTATCCACCACCACCATAATAGTACCATAACCGTCGGACTTCGGTAGGCAAGTGATAAAGTCCATAGTCATGCTCTCCCATGGACGTTCTGCAACTGGTAATGGCTCTAAAAGTCCTCCGGGTTTTTGTTGCTCAACCTTGTCTTATTGACAGACAAGACAAGTCTGCACATAACACTCTATGTCATCTCGCATGCATGGCCAATAGTAGACTGACTCAACTAAGGTCCTAGTGCGACGTTGTCCTGGATGACCAGCCCACATTGTGTCATGAATCTCCCTTATGATGTGCCGTCTAATGTCTCCAAACTTAGGCACGTAGACCCGCCGACCTGTGGTAAGCAGTAGTCCGTCTTCGACCCAAAAACGTCTTGTATTGCCCTGGTTGGCTAACTCGATAAGTTGTTTGGCTGTTGGATCATGTTGCATGCCTTCTTTTATAGCCTCACGAATGTCCCAGCTTATTGAAGTGATTGCAGCAAGTTCGGCTTTCCGTCTCAAGGCATCGACTACAACGTTACCTTTTCCCGGCTTATACTCCAGCACATAATCAAATTCGGCCAAGAAATCCTGCCACCTAGCCTGTTTTGGTGTGAGCTTCTTCTGTGTCTGAAAGTAGCTAGTAGCCACATTGTCAGTCTTGACCACGAATCTCGACCCAAGCAAATAATGTCGCCATGTACGAAGGCAATACACAATGGCAGTCATCTCCTTCTCTTGCACCGTGTAACGCCGCTCCGTCTCATTTAACTTGCGAATCTCAAATGCTATGGGATGCTTATCTTGCATCAAGACACCACCAATGGCAAAATCTGAGGCATCTGTATGCACCTCAAATGTCTTGGAAAAGTCAGGTAATTCCAAGACTGGTTTCTCTATTACAGCTGCCTTGAGGTCTTCAAACGCCCTTTGACAATGCTCAGTTCAGACCTATGGTTTGTTCTTCTTTAGCAACTCCGTCAATGGTGCGGCCTTTGCTGAGTAGCCACTAATGAACCGACGATAGTAATTAACAAGGCCAAGGAAGGATCTCAACTCAGTTACCTTCATAGGTGCCTCCCACTCCTGGATAGCCCGTACCTTAGCCTCGTCCATGCGTAGCTCGCCATTGCTAATCACATGGACTAAGAAGTGCACCTTTGATTGTGCAAACTCGCATTTCTCCCTCTTAATGTATAGCTCATTCTCCCGCAAGACTTGGAAAACCTTCCTTAAGTGCTCCATGTGCTCCTCCAAGGTGTTGTTGTAGAAGACTATGTCATCTAGGTAGACTACCACGAACTGATCAAGGTAGGGATGAAAAATCTTGTTCATGAGGGTGCAAAATGTGGCTGGTGCATTGGTTAAGACAAAGGGCATCACCAACCACTCAAAGGCTCCATATCTCGTCACACATGTTGTCTTCGGCTCATCCCCTTCTGCAATGCGAACCTGGCAGTAGCCCTTGCGAAGATCCACCTTGGTAAAGTACTTGGCTTGCCCAAGTCTATCGAACAAGTCAGCAATGAGTGGGATCGGGTACTTATTCTTCACTGTTACCTTATTAAGTTCTCGGTAGTCTATGCACAAGCGCAGCGACCCATCCTTCTTCTTCTGAAACAATACTGGTGCGCCAAAAGGTGCCTTTGATGGGCGAATGTGACCAGCGTCTAACAGTTCTTTCAATTGTTTCCTGAGCTCCTCTAGATCGGGCGGTGCCATACGATATGGGGCAAATGTGGGTGGCTTATCCCCCGGCTCCAACTCAATCTTATGATCCACCTCTCGCCTAGGCGGCAAGTGCTTAGGCAACTCCTCGGGCATGACATCTTTGTTTTCCTCAAGCAACTTCTCTATGCAAGGCGGCATTATCTCTTGAAAACTCTTGTCCTCTTCTAGACTTGCAATGGTTGCCAGGAACGTCGGCTCCCCCTTCTTGATCCCTTTGACAACCTGCATGGATGAGAGTGCTTGGATCTGTCTATGTGGCATAGTCATTGTAGGTACCATGCAAGCTCCTTCTCGCTCCATAACCAAGAGACGTTGGAGGTAGGGGTCGATCAAAGTATGACAATGTCTAAAGAACTCTTGCCCCAGTATGATGTCGAAGATATCCATAGCGGTTACGGTAAAGTTAGTCATACCTTCCCGTGTTCCCAATTTGACACCAACGCCATTAGCTACCCCACTAGCATTTTGTAGCTTGGCGTTCACGGTCTTGACGCGAGAGTTGGTTGGAGCAAGCTTCAATCCAAGTCTCTTTGCGGCAGCCTCAGTCATGAAATTATGAGTTGCTCCAGTATCCACCATTGCACGAGCGGGCTTGTTGTTGATGGTGAGATCCACATACTGATTGCCATTCTCGGTAGGTTGGATAGCTTGCTTCGTGACAGAACCACATAATCTGATCATACCCAACTGTGCAGTTCCCGAACTCTTTCCTTGTGGCTGCTCCTTTCGTTCACGGGCCATGGCACTAAGGCTCTTGAGGTCGGGACAATTCCTAAAGTCGTGCGGCCCTCCGCATATATAGCATCCCTTCTTCTCGGCATGCGCCTTCTTCTCGCGTAGCCCTGACGTCCACTCGACTTTTTGGAATCTTGAGTCTTGGAGTATTGTTGTTGTATCTCCTTGCCTTTGCCACGATCTCCCCCACCTTTGACATTGTGAACCTTTGACTCCTTGCCTTTGCCTTTGTCTTGCTTGTCATGCCTGAAATCCATCAATGATTCAGCCTCCACTATGGCTTGGTCTATATCCGCGACTTGTCGACGTTGTAACTCTTGTTTAGCCCAATTCTGCAAACCGTCCATGAAGTGGAACAGCAAGTCATCATTGGTCAGGTTGGGGATTTGAAGCATAAGGGTAGTGAACTGCTTGACATAATCACGTATGCTCCCTGTTTGCTTCAACTCCCTAAGCTTGCGCCTTGCCTCGTACAAGACATTGTTTGGGAAGAATTGTCGCTTGAACTCGGCTTTGAACTGATCCCACGTGCTAATAGTACATAGACCTTGATCCACGTCGACCATCTTCCTTCTCCACCATAGCATGGCGGTCTCTGAGAGGTACAACACGGTAGTGTTGATCTTGGACTCGTCGTCCCTCACTTTTCCGTGCCTGAAGTAGTTCTCCAAGTGCCAAAGGAAGTTTTCCACTTCTTGTGCATCACGAACACCTTTGAACACCGGGGGTTTGGGAGCCTCGATCTTGGCCTCCCTCGTCACCACAACATTGCTAGCTGCCTCGGTCACGCCAGCATTTACATGCTCCTCGAGTGACTCTATCTTTGCCTTCATGGCATCGATAGTACTTAAAGCCTCCATAAGTCTGCACTCTAAGGCAGTGATGGTTTGCCTTAGTTCCATCTCGGTATGTGTACGTCCCTCCAAGTCATTTCGGATACTCTCAATCTCTTCAAGAGTGTGCCCCTCAAGAACGTTAAGGGTGCCTTCCATCTTACCCAAACGTTGGCCAAAGATCTCCACGGCGTCCATCCCCGCGTTCATCTTCATCACGTACTCTTTACCGAGCGAGACGTCGTCGGGAAGGACCTCCAATTCATCCTCGCTCGCCTCAGTGGCAGATGGTTCCTGGGATGTAAGACCTTCGCTTGACACAACCTCGGGTGCCACCTCATGGCTCTTGTTGGTGGCATTCCTCTTTTTGTTACGGCCGCTCTTGCCAGCAGCATCCTGAATGACGTTGGCTTAGGTGCTGGCAGTGTTAATTTCTCCGTCGTTCGCCATTCCCTTAGTTGCAACCTGGCTCTGATATAATGCTACATTTATATACATATATATATATATATACATATATATATATATATATATATATATATATATATATATATATATATATATATATATATATATATATATATATANCCACCTCATGGCTCTTGTTGGTGGCATTCCTCTTTTTGTTACGGCCGCTCTTGCCAGCAGCATCCTGAATGACGTTGGCTTAGGTGCTGGCAGTGTTAATTTCTCCGTCGTTCGCCATTCCCTTAGTTGCAACCTGGCTCTGATATAATGCTACATTTATATACATATATATATATATATACATATATATATATATATATATATATATATATATATATATATAATTAACCAAAAAACAAGAACATAAGAATATATAAAGACAAAAGTTTCCTTAAATTACGCAATCCCTGCCTAACGATCCATTATTCATGTATTATTATTAACCACAGAATAATTCATAAGTTATTATTGTCTGTATAAACAATCCTTGCACTATACTATTCATATTATAGATTGTAAATCAAACAATCCCTAAGTCTATTCATCTTGTAGCAAATGTTGTAATTGGTAATTAAACTTATTCACTATCTTATTTTTAATTTAAGCTAATATCCAGATTTATATTATTTGTGAAAAAAATTGTACTATTTTTTGTGAGATGAAGTGAGTATATAATTTTTGATGAAGTGTGTAGTTTCTTTTGAATAACCTTTACACTACAGGACGAAGGCACAGTAATTGATAACCATCCAACAAATAAATTAGATCACGAGACGAAGGTTTAATAGTTAATAACCCTCCAACAAATCTCAAAATCCTGCAAACACTTGGGACAAAAAGATTAAAACATCTCGAAAATCCAATACTCTTAGAATATTCACACAAAAAATCAAACATCTCGAATATTCCATAAATTCTTCGGGATATTCACAAAAAATAAAGACATCAAATTAGGTTTTTTCAAACCCGAAGTAGCGAAGTATTGCCCGACATTCTTGATATCAAATACATCACAAGGAGATCTCGTCATCTAACAACTTGTTTGGATGGTTGATTATTACTTGTTGTATTGTATTATATTGTTACTTTAAATGTAATGTTTCTTTTGATTGTTATTCAAATTTTATCATATTGTATCGTTAAACCCGTCGTTACATAACGACGAAAAGTGTTACTTTATGGAATCGTTCCGTTTATTTATTTTGCTCTCATCTTGCCCTTCCATATTACTAAATAATCCTATTTGATTATTGACATTACTTTTTTATATAATAATTCTACCTTGTAACTTACTTTTATTTTATAATATTGCAAGTTTATTCTTCATATTGTTAGTGCATGACACCATGAAACGACCGAAAACAATATAATCTACCCAAATATTATATACATCAAAATGATATAGTGCAATATAATACAATAATATACGCTACATTATGAAATGATACATAACAACCATCCAAACAAGCTGTAAGTTCAAGAATATGTTGTTCCAATCCTCGAATCACAAAGAACAATCGGGAGAAGAATAAAAGGAACAAATAGAATTTTACCCTAGACTAATTAATAAAAACACTCTTCTTTGAATTTTGTGATTTCAGTTACAAAAAACCATCCCAGATGATAATGAACTCACAAATGTGCCAAATTTGGCACATAATAATATGTTATACTCTCTCCCATTACGTGACATTTTTAAAAAGATAATATATTTTTATATTTAAAATAATATAACTTTAAAACATTTTATTTTACTCTTAATAATATACTTTCATAAACCATCAAAATGTCACAACTTGAGGAGCCAGTTTGGACATAAGAAATCTTTCCCTTTTCTTGAAAAAGGTTTCACATTTTTTTGAAATCGGCGTTTGTTTATAAAATTTCTAATTTTCACTTAAAAATGCATTTTGAAAATTTTCAAAAATTTGAAAAACTCCAAAAAACTGTTTTCAAAATTTTCACTCACAAAACTTCATAAACAACCCAAAATTATATTCATGTCCAAACACAACTCTAAATTTAAAATACTAGTTTTACTTGAGAAAAAAAAATTCCCCTATTTTGAAATTTTACAATTTTTATGTCCAAACGCCCACTTATTTAACATTACACATTAGAAAAAAGAAATTCTTTCTTTTTTTATAATTTCATGCCCAATCAAACTCCCTCGTGTATAAATTAAGACTGGAGTAACATAAATAATGGCATTAAATTAAATTAAAACGTGGTAGATTGTACCAAATCTTTTTGTCCCCTCTATTAATACAGAACTCCAAGAAAATAATTCTCCCTTTACCTACTACTCTACTAACTCTGACTCCAGCAGTGTACTGTACTTTGTTTATTATTGCCTGAAATTGAACACTTTCTGTGTTGATTAAAGTCTGTAGATTTCCTATTCCTTCAATTTATTCAGTTCAAATCTTATACTAAAACCCTATTATTACATATAGCCTCCATAACAATGTCTTTATCTGTTCCTCATTTCATCTCTGTCCGATTCTCCGACCTCAATGGACTCAAGGTCAGTTTTTTCTTGCCTTTTAATTTATCTGTTCAATTACTTGCATTTTCTGTGATTTTTTTTTTTTCAAAATCCAGCAGCTCTCCTTTAGAGGAATTTTTTTGTGATTTTTTTTTTTTTTTTTTTGCATTTGAATTAGGTTAAAGTATGAGTTTTTAAGCTGTAGGTACAGGCAAATGGGTTGCCAAAGCAATTAAGGAGAGATTTTAAAGTATTTGCAGTTACATCAATGTCAAAGGAAGCATCAAATTATATACCAGCAGCTCCTATATTCCTACCTGAAGGACCATGGCAGCAGGTGAGAGACTTTTATACCTCAATACAAACTTGTTGCTATCTGATTATACTCTATTCGGGCTCATTTCATTCCGATACTAAATTAGGAGTTCTCTACTGCTAGAATTTATCTAAGTTATAACACTTATAGGTATGCTAGCATATTTTAAAGAGTTCCACTTTTATACACTGTCAATGTAATTTTTTTATTACTATCAGGTCTCATTTACCTGTTGTAGCAGGTTACTTGCCGTAACTTCAAAATTACTAATTCCACTTTTTTGATGGAGGGCTACCTGTAAATACCTTTTAAAAATCCTTTTACGTTGTGTTTTAAATGTTATCAAGTGTTGTTATCTCTTTGTTTGGTGACTGTTTTATCTGATGAGGTTGAGACTCTAGTTTCTTATACCATTGTGCCTAAGATATAATCTGGCTCTATGAGTTTGATGTATTCCTCATTGGTGCTTGAAAGTTAGGAATAAAAAAAAATATTTCCATTCTAAGCTACTCTAATTGGCATTTTACAATTTCTACAACTCCGGCTACATCCCCTCCTTAAGTTCAGAGAACCTTGTATCTCAATGTTGTAGTGGAAACAACTGGTGCTTCAACTTTAGAAGGTTATGCTTCGACTTGGAAGTTCCTAGAGTGGCTCTGTTATTGAAGGAATTGGAAAAGGTGACACTCAAGCTGACCTACTTGTATGGGCAAGGCAGCAGAAGAGCATCTTCAGTCTTCACAGTTACTTTATGCTACAAGAGTTTAAATGAGGAGTTAGGAAGCAATCTGGAGTGGCCATGGAAGAGGTTATGGAAAACAAAAGCCCCTTTTAAGGTGGCTTGCTTTATGTGGTTGGCAAATGCAATTTACAATGAAGGAGAATATCAATGTGCAGCAGGTGCTATTTATGGAACAAGGATTAGGAGTGCTGCAGCAACCTGTTTCTACACTGCACAGTGGCAAGGCAGCTTTGGAGCTTGTTTTTCAACGTTTTCAGTCAGTCTTTTGTAATGCCGTAGACTGTGAAAGATGTGTTGGGGCGGGG
>ML296732.1:46768-78094 GCA_005239495.1 Nicotiana undulata
GGGTGGGGGGCAGAAAGTCTCTGAGAAACTTGTGGAGCACTGTCCCAGCTTATATATGTTGGGTTCTGTGGGGTAAGAGTAATTCCAGGTGCTTTGAAGGGAAAGCGATCTCTGTACAGCTGCTAAAGTTTAAATGCTTATGGTTTTTGGGTTTCTGGTGTAACATTCAAGATGTAAATGATTAAAATAACATGTTAGATTTCATTAACCCATTACAGGACTAGGATTATGTCCAGATGGGAACCCTCCTTTATTGTTTTGTATAGGGGGTTCCTAGACCTTGTAATGTCAAGCACCATCTTGTGCTTGCTTTTTTTTTCTTCATGAAATACTAGCTTACCTATTCAAAAATAAAAATAAAAATAAAAATTGGGGTCAACATTCTCGAGTAGTGCTAGTGTCATTATGTCCAACCATCTTTTCAGGAGAAAGCAAGCAGAGGTCTACTGTAAGCTCAAACTTATTTGAATTTATTAGTACATTATGTGTATATTTGTTATGTCTGTATATTGCTAGTCTACGGTTGGTTCTTAACAAAACTTATGCAAATAGTGAATTTTCCTTTTTCCTAAACCTGTGCTAGTATATGGTTCTTAACAAAACTTATGCCAATAGAGTTGAGTTGTCCTTTTCCCTGAAACTCACTGCTTCAGTACTCTGGCCTTGTTCCTGAAACTAGTTTTAAAAAGGACAGATGATTATTCAGGACTACATGATATAATTTCGTCTGTAGACAACTTAGACTGCTTTAAATGTGTAGATTCCTGGTGGTGTTACTGCTGCAAAGGGTTTCAAAGCTGCTGGGATGTATGGTGGATTGCGTGCTCTTGGAGAGAAGCCTGATCTCGCACTCGTCACTTGTGATGTAGATGCCATATCTGCAGGTCAGCTTCCCTGATATAGTCCTAGGTCATCAGTGTTGACCTTTTCTTAGGTTCATGAGTGGAAAACTATATTGTCGTTCGTTTAATATCCCTCTCTCCTTTCCCCACCCACACATTCCTTGTAAGAGAAAAGAAACATATGCCTTACTTAAAAGAGATAAGGAACACAACTATTGGTGGTTGTGTTAAAACTTACCATCTAACAATCAACCAATACTAACCGATTAATCAGGCGTCACCTTTTCTTGTTTTTTCATCCAGGGGCATTTACTACAAATGTTGTTGCTGCTGCACCTGTTCTATACTGTAAAAGCGCACTAAATGCATCTAAAACGGTATGTAGGAGAAATTATACTTAATTGTTTTGGCTCCCACGTGTGGTAAAGGAACTCTTTTTCATATTTAGAAGTGTCAACTCTCAACTTTCACGTGCTATGTAGTTCCGCGCTCTGCGTAATGCTTGTTTAACCTATATTGACTTAAGCGATGATGTTATATGACAAACAGCAAAGTCGTTGCAATTGGTGACTATTGGCTGCAGAAGGTTTTAAATTAAGCAAGCATGCCTGCTTATTGGCTTTGTTCTCATGTTCAAGGCTGATGCTTTTGTATTTATCTGTTTCATTAGAAGAAAAGGACACATCTCCATCTATATTTAGGAATGACCCCAGACTTTCATGAATTTTTACTACTTTGTAATCCAAGAGGCTTATTAGAAGTATATATTAGTAACTTGATGTCATAGATTGCTTCCCGCAAACTTAACTGCTTCTATATTCTTGTCTCTTATAAGTATACTACCACTTTTCAGGCTCGTGCAGTATTGATAAATGCTGGTCAAGCTAATGCGGCAACGGTAATTTCTCCTGAAAGTTTTGGACTAGAAGCACAATCCTAGAATTGTATCTACTCCTCTATTTCCAATTTGATTGGCAGTAAAACCAAAGCAGACTCATCCAACTTCTCAAAGAAGTGATAGACTCAATGTCAAAAGTAGTGATGCTGTCATATCACTTTCTTTCTGCATTAATTGATAATGTGACTTGAGAGTTTCAAAATTTTCTTTTCAGGGTGATGCAGGTTATCAGGATGTAATAGAGTGCTCTAGTGCACTGGCTAAGGTTTGCAGCGTGCATTTAGTTCATAACTCCTTTTGTGATTTAGACTTCAGATATTAGGTTTCTGATAGCGATTTTCAATTATGACAGTTGCTTCAACTGAAGCAAGATGAAGTCTTGATCGAATCCACTGGTGTAATAGGTCAAAGAATAAAGAAGGTAAACGCTTACATGTTGCACTTAATTGGTTTTTCCTAATTGCTTGAACCTCTTCTTGCATACAGCAATGCGCAGTGTTGGGCGCCTTGAATTGCATGTCTTTGGCATATATGTATGCGCTTTTACTGTGCGAGCTTTTCCCCTGTCAAGTAACCTCATATTTTTATGTTTACATCTCTGGCAGGAGGCACTTCTCAACTCACTCCCACACCTTGTTAGCCAGCTTTCATCAACTGTGGAGGGGTAATCTCCTTCTTTTGATGTATAAACTTATATGTTTAATTGAACATCATCATATTATATAAGTTCTGTTTCTTTCTTCCACTTCATATTCTTTCTTTATACTTTACCCATTCGCTTTTGTATTCGTGCATTTTCATAATGAATTTCAATCCACTCTAGAGGGCCTGTTCTGGTTAGGGATCACTGATCTCATATTTGCATTTGCAGGGCAGATTCTGCAGCAGTAGCTATAACGACCACTGATCTTGTTAGTAAGAGTTTGGCTGTTGAAACAGAGGTATGAAAATTAGTTTTCCCGGTGTTGTTGTGTTTGTTAAGATTAAGATTCTTGGATGCTATTATTCACTATCCAAATTTATATGACAGTTTGAGTCAAGCTATTTATTTTGGTTGAATTTTACAAAATTTCCTTATTAAGGTCTTGATAAAATTTTCATAAAGTTTTTTAAAATTATTCAAGTTCTATTTTCTATATTAAATTATTCGACATTATTACTTCGAAATTTGACAGTGTTGTGTTGCATAAAATTGGATGGACAGTATGAAAATAACTGCTTGAGGCGTTATAATTTGTAGCTCAGGAGTTTCTACGGACCCTGAAAGAAATAAAGTAAAGGTAGAAAACATTAAAGAAATCAACTAACTTCTGGGATTATGGCTGGAGGCAAAGGTTCCTTTAGTCGGGTTAAAAGATGTTCTGCTGCTGGAACTCCAATTCCTTGCTTATTGTCAAGTACTAGGAAATCCACAGGGTGATGCAGTTTCATTACGTATCATCTATAGCTTCAAGCCTTAATATTTTTTCTGGTTGATAGACATTGGCAGTCGTTGGCAGCTCCAGGATACGAGTAGCCTGATGTGTATTAAATCTCTATGCTTGTGCCTGACAGTTAGTTTTGTGATTCCAGTAATCCAGTTGCGGTTATACCGATCCTCTTTTTTGTTTTGTTTGCAGTGAATCACATTGAACATTTTAACTCTCTTGCTGTTGGTCTAAATATTTTGCATCAGTTAAAACCGAGAAATGATCAGTTAGCTTTTGCAAGAAAAAATGAGGTTAAGAGCTAGAGATTTTTTTTGGAGGGTGGAAAAGGATGGAGGTCTCTTCCCTTGTTATCTTTTACTGGTTCTTGGAGTAAGATTTTCTGAAAAAGAAAATGTAAGTAAATGCGTGTGAACTTAATTGGTCACTGGTGGATTTTTGTGCATATTCAGTTTACAACTAATGACAACTTTGCTTTGGTCACTTTAAGGACAAGCACAAGTTTTGGTAGATGTGAAATTAAAATTTTCAGTCACATTTTTGATAATGCATTGCTGTTGACATGCTATGCTATCATCGCCATCGAAAGCGGTAACTTAGCATCAAGGTGAAATCAATGTGTGATCTGACTCAAGACCATCTGCAGTTTTTGTATCCTAAAGTTTCCATTTCTGAAAGGAAAGAAACAATAATGAGTTTGTAATGATACATGATGTTGTACTTATGCTCAGGTCAGAGGAGCTCGAATAAGAGTTGGGGGCATGGCAAAGGGCTCTGGGATGATTCATCCTAACATGGCAACAATGCTTGGTGTAAGTATCTTCAGAATTTCGCTGTTTTCCCTAAGCAGTGAGAGTATCTTACTGGATTGAAATGCAACTTTGCAGGTTGTAACTACCGATGCCTCGGTAACAAGTGATGTTTGGAGAAAAATGGTACAAGTTGCTGTAAATCGAAGTTTTAATCAAATTACTGTAAGTAAGAAGTTTATATAGCTTTAATACTTCAGATATATATTATTCTGACCATGCATGAGGAGTGGAGGTCAATGGTAGAAATTTGCAGTGAGTTGTATCTGATCTTTCTGGTTTATTTGATTATCAAATGAAGCAGCAACATTTGAGTTCACTGAAAGCATACTTGTGATATAGATAAGTCCATATTCTCCTTATTCTTCTTCTTGGGCAACCTATATGTAAGCTGATTAAAGTAAAGCTTTAGATTCTTGAATCTTATGCAAGTTGTTACTACCTTGTGTGAGAGTCTGAGGAAGAGAAATTGATGTAGTGCATTTTCGCTACATCAGTACTAGTAGAAGTTTTCATTATCAAAAAATACTAGTAGAAGTTTTTTTGCATGATCTATGTGAAATGTATTGTTTTTTCTGTTATGTTGAGCAGTTGTGTATTATTTTCTTGGTTGCATCTCTGGAATGGTTTAAGTTCTAAGTTGTGTGGTTTTATCAAATCCGTTTCCCCATAATGCTAAAATATTACCTGTTGATTTGACTCAGCCTGTTCTCATTTCTCAAATGACTACACGTTAATATGCTTTGTCTGCCGCATTTCTGTTTAGTGATGTCATCTTGACGCACTCAGTGATACTGTTGCATGATCTAAACCCAGGTGCATATATTTTGACAGGTTGATGGAGACACTAGTACAAATGATACTGTCATTGCTCTGGCCAGCGGACTTTCAGAATCATATGAGATTTCTTCTTTGAACTGCTCCGAGGCAGAACACCTACAGAACTGCCTTGATGCTGTATGTGCTATTATTTCTTTTAATTGCTTTATTCTCATGCTGACTAGTCTGTCTTGACATAAACACAGCCAGGATGGGGTGTTGGTTACTAGGCAGTGACCGATTGAGAAATTAATGTCAGTGCACTATATACCAATATACCTCCTTTGAGTTTCTCTTCTTTACTTCTTTTGTTGCCTTATGTGATGGCAGAAGAGTTACATTTGTGATGCAGTGTACTTTCACATGATGATTTCAACATATATGCTAATTGTTTTTGTGATTTTTAATTACATGATCTTTGTGTTATATATAGTTCATCCTGCACACTCTTTTGTCATTGGTTTCACCATAATGGACTGCATGCTAGTCACTTTCAAGCAAAAAGCATTTATATAGCTTAGCAATTTACAGGTCACAATAGTTACAAACGAAGATCCTCATGATCTGTGATGGTTTATGAATATGATAATAAAGGGACGTCCTTATAACTGATAAACTAAATAAAGAAATAAATAAATAGTTTAGGAATATCCCTTTAGCTTGCATGAGTATTGACATGATTCTGCTACAGGTAATGCAGGGTCTAGCAAAATCAATAGCTTGGGATGGTGAAGGAGCAACATGTTTGATTGAGGTCTGTATTTCTTTATTAATTTCCTTGTGAGCTTTGACCAACTTCCATTTGCTCCTAGCTTAAACATGCATAAGCTTAGCAACCAACTCTATAAAAGTAATTCTCCTCTGATATTTTCATTTAAGCTATTTGATCATAGATGAGTACTAGAAAAGAATGATTGAATGGATGGCTGAGTAGCTGATGTGTAGGAGTAAGAACCTAGAGATCCCAGGTTCAAATCTCAACTACAATACTGAGGGTGTGTTTGATATAAAGGAAAAATGTTTTCTTGGAAAACAAGTGGTGTATTCATTTTCTGGTGTTTGGTACGCAAATCAAGGAAAATATTTTCTCAAGAGTATTCATAAATAATTTTGATACAATAAACATGAAGTGTAAAACTTTCGAACCAACAACCTTCCGAACCCATAAATTTCATAAACTTCTGAACCGCAAAACTTTTAGAAATCGCGAAATTTCGAACCGGTAAACTTTATAATTTCTAACCCGTAAACTTCGAAACACATAAACTTCCGAACTCATATCTTTGGAATTTGTAAAATTTTGAACCTGTAAATCGAAAGATGAAAAAAGTAAAACTGAAAATCTATAAAAAAATATTTTTTCCTTGGGGGAGGAGGGGCAGGGGGTGGGGGTGCAGGAAAAAAAAACAGAAATTTGAAAATTACAAAAAAAGTAAAAAAAAACAAAATTTGTGTGGGAGTGGGGGCAGGGGGTGGGGGTGAGGGTGAGGGTGCAGGAAAAAAAACAGAAATTTTAAAATTACAAAAAAAAACGGGGTGGGGGGTGGAGTAGTTGGGTGGTGACAAAAAATATCTTTTTGGAGGGAGGGCATGGGGTGGGGTTAGGTGGGTGAGTGTGGGGTGGGTTGGTGAGGGTAAGGAATAGGGTGGGCAAGGTTGAGAAAGAGTTTTGGAAAATGTTTTCCCTTCTCTTGATAGGGAAAACATTTTCCTCCAATTGAAGGAAAATGAGTTGATGAGGAAAATGTTTTCCAAAACATTTAAGCCAACCAAACATGGGAAAATTGAAAAATATTTTCCGGAAAATGTTTTCCTTCATGCCGAACACACCCCGAGTGTGAGTTCATTTTCTTCAGTTTGGCAGGTAGGTTTACTCTACACATGTGCTTGTGCGTTATAGCAGGCTGTCTAGTAGTAGTTGAGGTGCGATTTGGACACCGTCACAACAAAAAAATGATTGAATTGGTTATTATAGTTGAGTTTGTTAGGGATAAATTGAAAAGGTGTCAAAGACGGAGAAGTATAGCTTTTATTGGTCCTAGAAATAAATACATATGAATGGAAGTCATAAAACAAATTGGCATTATCTTATTTTGGTATAAATACTGGAGGATGGTGGCTTTGCTATATAAGTAAAGGGAGAAGGTGCTAGTAGGGTTGTGCATCGGTCGGCTCGGACCGGATTTAACATATTTTGGATTGTAAATTCGGATTTTGATTTTATAAAATGCAATCTGAATCCAATCCAAATTAAATTGGTTTGGATCAGATTTTAGAGTTTGGATCGGGTAAATATATCAGATTTCCGGATCCGATTGTACGCCTTATTAAGGATACTAACAATTTAATTCTTTTTAAGGCTATTGCTATTCACCATTCTATTAAATTGAAGGGGATCAAATATCTTTCATAGCAATAGACAAAAACAAAAGTTTCATAGCAAAATAAAATAAGCTGAAATTTCAAACAAATGTCTAATAAACAAAAAGGCTTCGTTGTCTGTTGATAGGAAGGAGGGACTGAGAATGAGAAACACAAAGGTAAGACTTAAGAGAAGCGAACAGAGCAATCCAAAGAGAGGTTAGAGAGAGACTACGATAGAGTCGAAAGAGAACAAATGAAATGAGAAGACTTAACCCTAAAATGTAAGTCTAATATTTACACATGTCCATATAATTCGGATTTTGGATCGGATTGGATTAAAATTATACCAATCCGAATCCGATCTGAATATCCGAACTTCTAAAAAACCTAATCGAAATCCGAAAATCCGAATAGGTCGTATCGGTTCGGATTCTCGGATATCCGATCCAAATGCACAGCCCTAGGTGGTAGTGTATTTATATAGCATACACACATTATTTTTTTCTAGATTTCGTTGCTTTCTTTACTTGGCATGATAAAGGACAATCGTGTAAGTGGAGAAGGGTAGAAGGCGGGCTCATTATCCACTGAGTTACGTACCACACTCCACTAGCTCTGGGGTATTTCTTGGTTATCAAACATAAAAAAAGGACAATAATGTGTTTTCATTCTGACAAAAATATTCAATGTGGCTTACTATGTCATTTTTGTCAGTTTGTTGATAAGCATATATAGACAAAGTAGCTTCTAGAGTCACTAGTTTGTTATTTTTAGTCCTGTGCTCTTTAGATACTCTTTTCATGCAGTACTTCCTCTTTTGATCTGTGACATGTCTGCCTTAACCCCCTCCATCCACACCCCCTCTGTGACATGTTTGTCCTTAATTGGACATAGGTGAGGGTTGCTGGTGCTGATAGCGAAGCTGATGCAGCAAAGATTGCTCGTTCAGTAGCGGCTTCTTCACTTGTCAAGGTATGAAGTGAATTTACCTTACATATCTACTTGGAGCAGTCTCGAAAGTATGTTTAACTGATTATTTCCTTTCTAATGTATAATCAGGCTGCTGTATACGGTAGGGATCCCAATTGGGGCCGTATTGCTTGTGCTGCTGGCTATGCAGGGATTCCTTTCAACTCCGACAAGCTTCGGATATCACTTGGAGATATTGTGCTTATGGAAGCAGGGCAACCACTTCCATTTGATAGGTATGGAAAATGATACCCCACATTTGTATTGCTTTATTAGGCATGGGCCCTGGAATTGCCTTCTCGTATCAGTTCTTACCTCAAAAGGGACTATCATGCATCTTAAAGAGCCAACTACAAGCATGCTAACCAGCTCATTTTGGTTTAGTTTGGATGCTACTGTCATTTTCTGACCAAACCTATCCAATTCCTTTAGCTCTTATATATTTGATTTTCCTGGTGAGGCTCTAGTCATTATAGAGCGTATGATAATTCTGTTGTTTGGATATATCTCAACTTCAAATTGGTGGATCTTGATCCAGTATTCAGTAGGCCAATTTTGGATGCTAAACCTAAAGTACTTACCACCTCATCTGTACATTCTTCTGCAGATTTTTTCCTTTTTCTTTTTGTCTGTCTTTTGCTAATTTTCTCTCTCTGGACATCATGCAATCTTGGGTCCTTTTGCAGGGTTGCAGCTAGCAATTATCTCCGAAAGGCTGGTGATGTCCACGGCACTGTCGAAATTCAAATATCAACTGGTAAGTTTCACATGCATAAACAGGCATATTCATATTGATATTGTACTTCTTCTGCATTGGTGGAAGTATCATGATGAAAGTAAACCAACTCCGTGGCATCACACATAGCTCTAGAGATTTTACCGAGTAGAGAGTCTATGCAAACTAGTCTTTGGAGAGTGCATTAACTTGATTTTGTTTATAATATGACGCAAGTTGTGACTCGTTTCCTACCTGCTCTATGATATGCTTGAGGCATTGAGATTAGTATTGGCAAGAAAAGTGCTGTTCCAAGCTTCAAGTCAAACTGATAAGTTTTTTTTTTTGGTCCCCACTCCCCGACACAGAAAAAAGTATCAACTTTCCTTGTTCTCCAATCCAAAATTTGACATTCCTACCTTATAAATAATTTGAGTAAATTTTTCAATGTTCAAGAATTCAAATAGATAACTTAATACTACCTCGGTATTTCAGACTTGATGGTTTCTTCACATTTTGAGCACTGCTCTGTCTACCTCAATAAAGGAGCGTTTTATAAATCTACCTTTTGATCTCTGTGGTAGTAAAAGTGGGTCATATTCTCTGGTTGGGTGGAACAATTCAACATCTGCTCTATATTTTCTCAGTTTCTAGTGTGGCTATTAGTTTGATAGTATTCCCCCTCCAAAGTTGAAGCTCTCTCACAATGAGCCATGTGTGTTCCTGCAATTTTTTCTTACCCTCCGGTCCCACTTTCCAAGGTGCATGGAAGACAATGCGATAAGAATCTACTATCTTACCTTTGCTTCTATATATTTGCCCGTGCATAGTATCTTTGTGGCATTTGCAAGGCTAAGGCATTATGCCCACTAGTTCATGCCATCACGGATTTGTTTATATCAACTGTAGTTTTTGTGGCTTCTGTCCGTATTAACAAGAATCTTGTACTGCAAGTATAAATAATAGTCTGTGTTTTCCCTGGACAGGTGATGGTCCAGCAAGCGGACTAGCATGGGGCTGTGACTTGAGTTATGATTATGTCAAAATTAATGCAGAGTACACGACATGAAACAGGAGTGTGTGTTCAAAAATTGAAGTCTCTCCTAATAAGCAGTGGCGATTTAGCCATTATTATTGGTTTTGTAGTTGTAAAATCCCTGCTAAATGCAAATAACATGTATGGATACTGCTGTCTGCTGGGACCAGCGAAATTTTGTTAGATGGACAAACCTTTCTAAAATGTTAATTGAAGTTATTTCGCCATTTTCCGGCACAAGTTTAGGCTCTCCATAAAATTTACAGATCTGATAAGATACCTCCAAATCTGTACTTTAATTTGGTACATATTAACCTTTTTTTTCCTTCTTATTTTTACTCATGCACTTCCAAGTTCCAACACCTGGGATTTTGGAAATTACATCCACAAATTAGTTGGACACTAGCTTGCTATATTCAGATTTCAGACACAATTCTTGTTAGGTCCAGCCGCACCACTTATTAGGGCTTAAAGATCTCAGAAAGGCCGTGATTCGCAATTTGATTGCCAAACCTGAAGCACCAAAACACTTGCAAGGCAATACTTAAAAACTAAGGAGATATAATCTTTAAAAAGATGCAGAACGAGGCCAAATTCTTTAAAGATCACTCTCGACCTTCAAGTCATCTAACATCGCACTAATTGCTAGGCACATGAAACATTCAGGACATGGTCAGGCTACAGGGTATCATGGTCAAAATCTCAGACTTCAGGGGAAAAACAATGAAGCAAAATATACTCTTTAACTTGCTATCATTGAAATACAGCAAAAACAGTCATCCATTCACTCACCAACAGGGCAAAAGTTTTAAAACTTAGTACAACAATGCCAATAACAACGCTCATAACGAATTCCACAACTCAGTTAAGCGTCATACTTATTTATTTACAGAACTAGATGAAACAATCATCAGCTCACACCACAATCAAAAAGGAAGCTCAGGAAGCTTCTGCAACTGGAAAATGCAACTTTGTGACAGATTTCTTGAGAAAACTACTCCCACAGAATGGATCCCGAGTGCTGCCAATATCATAATCCACAGTGCTAGCCTGCAGCCCACTAGAATGAGCAGTTATGTTATCCCCCAAAGAATGGAAGCTAGAACAAGTCGTGATGTGGTTATCCTCTAGATGATGATAACTCCTCTTGGCACTCCCACCATGCTTGCGACCTTGTTTCTTGTCTTTACTCTTGCTCCCTCGTGAAGATTTGCCATTGCTTTTTTGCTTATTCTTCCCACTCCTCTTGTTTTCACTCCTGTGGCGTTGTCCCTTGTTTGGCACATGTGAAACTGCTGTTGGAATAGGGTCATACACATCGGAAGCCCATGTCACAGACAGCTTCCTGGGTGATTTGCCTTGTTTCTCCCGGCTACCTTTAATGGCAGATACAAGCTTCAAAGCTGTCTGAGAGAATAAAACAAAAGAGAGAAAAAAACAAGACAGTTAACCAACAGAAAATTGGCAATAACTTAATTGCTCGACCCTGAAAATATCCCAACACAGAGTCACCCCTGTGTATGAGATAGTATTTGTTTGCTCCAACTCTGTTCCAAAACACTGTTGCTTCAGGTGGCTACAGACTCCAGAGCCATGTGTAAATAAGAGGGGGAGAGCGATAATGTCACAGAGCACGCGCGCAGCATGTGTTGGAAAAAAACAAATAGAGGAAATGATGACTCGTCATATTGAATAGACAATAGCCTTAAGAGCAGAGTAACTGGTAAAATCCAAAAGCAACCTACCAGCACAAGGAAGAAAAAGGTAGCCAGACAAGCAAAATACATAAAGGGTACAACTGAAGGAAACAAAACGCTTCACATGCATAAGGTTCATATCCTCCTACAAATTATTCTGACACAATAGATGTCCCATCCCCAAAAATATCAGAGCAGATCCAAGTGAACATTGAGATGAACACAGCCAAACACATACCCCTTAAGAAACAAAACATGCACATAAACCAATAACACTTCCCACTAGTAATGTTCACGATGATAGCTGAAGTCAGAATGTATCCTGCTCTTTTAAGGAATACTAACATAAGCAGACAACAAATGAATTGTCATATATAACAATGACAGCTTTGAGTGGGACTATAAACTTTATTAAAAACAGGAAGTATACTTTCTGGTTATTTTTGAGGTGTAACAAATCCTTTATCATTATAATGTATATGCATGAAAACCTTAAACATCTCAAGACACAGAACTCACAGGCAAAGATATGGAACGTGAATAAGACAAGTCAGTTGAATTAGCATCAACTTCCTGCTCCTTTTGCCCATAAACCAACTCAGAAGGGGGAGTGCTCATACTAGAGCACGGAAATGTTGCAGACTTGGTCAAGCATTTTTCAGAGTCCGTAATGCCAGTGCCATTTGCATCAATATCTTCACTTCCATCTTCCTCCAATGTGTTGGAATTGTCCTTATCAATCAAGTCTTCACCATCCTCAATATTCAGAGATTCAGAGAGATGGTGCCCAAGATCATTAACAAAAGGACCTCCTGGATTGCCAGAAGCACAACCAAGAGTCTCCTTTGATGACTCACAAATGCCGCTAACACTTCCAAAGTCCGACTTGTAATTAGCAGAACAAATGTCCATCAATTAAAAGAGAGCAGCAAAAGATCTGCACAAACGTGAAACCAAATTCTCAGCACAAAACAAGAATCATAGTTTGTTCGAACAAAACAGCAACCGCAACAACTACCCCTAAGTCCCAAACACATTAGGGTCGACTATAGGATGCTCAGTTGCTCACTGACCAAGTTACTCCATTTAAACTCATCTCAGGCCAATCTAATTTGCTGCACTTTGGGGATGATTAATTGCACATAACTCAACTGCTCATCTTAAAGGTTATTAAAAAAAAAATTAAACCCTTCAAAGATTTGAGCCATCTTGCATGAGTAAAAGCAAATCTAAAGTCAAAGGAACAGAATGTGCATTGGATCCAATAATATTAATCTTTAGGGATGGTGCATACCAAACAAATACTTCCAAAAAACAGCAGCCATACAACTAGAATCAAATGTTGATAATCATCATGCTAACCGCCTACATATCTATAAGGCAAAAATTGCACCTTGCCTGTAAACAATCTGCCTTAAAAGGAAAATTATGGCTCTCTAAAACTGTTCCTGATCATCTACCAAATTTGTTAATACAAAAACTAACCACAATGACAACAGGAGTACAAGGAAGGATCAATTATTAACTTTACGCATTGTGTAGACATAGATCTACAACCAAAAAACATTACTATAAACATATACCATTTGAATTTTTTATCAGGGGGTGGTATTTGGACTAGCTTGCGTACCCCTTGGCTATTCCACTACCTGCTACCTCCTACCATGTACAGGTACCACATACTGCCCACCAAAGCACATGTTGGGAGGAAATCATTTGGTATTTCTTGGCAGGATTTGAACCTGAGACCTCATGGTTCTCCCTCCATTTTATTGACCACCAATACGCCACACCCTTGGTGAAATAGATATTACGTAATTTAAATAACCAATTAACCATAAAGCACCAAACAAATGAACCAACTGAGGATATAATTACAAAAATAAAACAATCAAATCACACATCTAGGCGATTATTACCTTTGAGTATGTCGATCGCGAAGAACCCTTCAGAAACCTCCAGAAAAAGACTCAACGCTTTTGGCTACAAATACTGGTAAATAGATCTGAAATAACTGAAAATCCCTCGAAACAAACAAAAAACCAGCAATCCGACAGCTGAAACAGATTCGAAGAAGGAAAAAAAAAAAGGCGAAGAGGAATTAAACGTTAACTAAAAATATTACTACGCCGACGTTTCAGACGATGAGAACACAAAACTCCATAAAAAGAAGCAGCATGAGGTAAACTCAACAACACATCCAACACACCACTAGGCGTCACCGAATGCATCGTAAATCGATGCGATGCCCTTCGATTTCCCCCAAAACAACCAAATCCCTAATTCCAATAACTCGGCGATCCAATCCAATCCAACTCACTCCTCCACACAAAATAATGAATGAAGATGATTGAATTCCTCGGAGTTCAAACAAGCATAACTAGAAATCAAGTAAATCGGATCATTCTTATAGCCCTAAATTACCATCGGATTCAACGCTAGACCAAACAATTTTTTCTTTATTCTTTTTTAAGATAAATTGAGAGAGAGAATTTTTGTATTTATAGGTGGATTACGGTGTGCGGCATACGTTTGAAAATAAAGTAGAATATTACTGGGTCAATGAATGTGACGGGTCGGTTTATTACATTGCTAATCCTGTTCGTACACCTGTCCGTGCGGTGAGATTTCGTTTTCCCTGATTTTAGACATTTCTGGAACATGGGCTGGACTTTCAAAGTTCAAACTTATTGGGTTTCTTCTGTACGTGTGGGGTGTAAAAATTGCACGGGGCGTCCTATTTGGTCGCCCCCATTTAATCTATATTTATTTTTTTTTTAAATTTTAACTTGTACCTATTTTTTAAATAATTTTAGCCCATTTTTCTCGCTGAGCTGAAGTTCGCCGGTTACAAACAAAAACTTCAGCTCTAGAGCTGAAGTTCCCCAGTTACAAAGACAAAAACTTCAGTCTGTCTACTATAATGCTGAAGTTTTGCGTGATTGCCTTTACTACTTCAGCCCCGTATGCTGAAGTTATGTGAATAAGCGGGTACGCTTGCAATTTTTTTTGCAAAGCGGGTATAAATTAAAACGTGACACAAAAAGCAGGTACAGATGCAAATGCCCCGTGTGGGGATGGCCATACCGCCATGGAGAAATTTAAAAATAATCAGATTTATAAGTGGTCATTCAATAATAGTAATAATTTAAGAAGTAATCGAAATTTAGTCATTTTTCATGTAAAGATAAATCTGAACGAAAATACTATTTTAAACCCGAAAAAATACTTTAGTATAATATACTGGAGTATCCAGTATAATATACCGATCTAGTATATTATACTGGAACTTTTCGCATGTTGGAGTTCCAGCATAATATGCTGAAAGTTCATACACAGGTGCACCAACCTCCAGTATATTATGCTGGAACTTTTTATGTTGTAGCAAAATAATGGCTATTTTTCAATAACTTTAAAAACGCTGACTAGTTTTAAATAACCAGTTCAAAAACTGACTTGCCCGTCCTATTTTTACGAATGGCCATGGTTGCCGCCTTTTATTATGCTACAGGATTTTACACTATATAACGGCCCCAAAAATAACAGTCTAAACATATATATTAATTTGTAATATATATTATAGATAATCAATATATTCTTTTTTATAGTTGGCTGGCGACCGTAATTATTTTTAGGTCAGATGGCCGAATGTGTTAAAACCCCTTTACGCTTAAATTGGAAGCTTATCATTCATGTTCCCAACATTAATAACTTCATTAATAAATTTGGTGGAACTAAATTTAAGAGTAATACGTTGTTAAAGAACTATAGTAAAATATATACTCCTTTGTTTACACCAAATCAATAGATGTATATTATATATTTACACATTATTATTCACTCAATCGTAACTAATTATTATTCTTTCCGATCTATAATAAGTGACTAATTTGTCTTGGGCACACTCATTAAACAAATACAAAATTCTAGACAAAAATAGTTATTATAACTAAATTATTCTTAATTAAAAATTGTATCATAGTTAATGTGAGGAGTAAAAGACTTTTTTAGGAAAACGTACATAAGGGTAATTTTGGAAAACCAAATTGAATTTTTTTTCTCGATTATATAAATGGATACTTATTTTAGACCAAAATAAAAAGGAAAATTAGTTACTTATCGTGGACCGGAGGGAGTAGATAGTTTATCTTATTACTCCTTCCGGTTCACAATAAATGACCAGTTTACTTTTTCATTTTGGTTCAAAATAAGTGTCAATGTATATAATCAACAAAGAATTCAATTTGTTTTTACAAAATAATTCTTATGTACATATCCCTAAAAAGTATTCTTACCCCTCACAATAAATAGTTAATTAGGGGTAGTTTAGTCGTAATAGGTATTTATATAAAATTTAGTACTTTATTAATGGGCGTGCTAAAAGCAAACTGGTCACTTATTGTGAATCGAAGGGAATAGTAGTAGATTACTTAATCATTAAGTTGATATAGATAGGTACTAAAACGGAATGAAGTAGTTTGTATGTTCTTCCTTATTTGGTCTTCTGTTGGCCCGTGCAATGGGTACCTTTAGTTTAACGGAATTCCGAAATTCAGCAAATAAGAGACTTAGAAGTTAGAATAATTTTATTTCTAGAAGTTAAAGAGACCAAAGGGTTTACTTGACCCAAAAAAAGTCTTCAGTCAGGTCTTAGAATCAAACGCTGTAGGAATACGACCCAATTCAAAGGTTAGTGTTGGACCTTTTCAATTTTGATGTAAAAATTGGATGGGGCGCTTTATTTGTTCGTCCCTTTTAATTTATACTCGTTTTATTTTTTTGTTTGCATTCGTATTCATTTTTTTGTTAAAAGCGTTTTAAAAAGATGATTTTGTCATTCAAGACTATTGACAAAACTGTAAACTTCAGGATAAAACTTTAGCATGTTTTGGTATGAAGTTTTAGCAAATGAACTAAATACTTCAGCATGCATAAGAAAAAACTCATTAGAAAATCACATACTACAAGACAAAAACTTAAGCATGTTTAGTCTGAAGTTTTAGCAAATGAATGAAAACTTCAACTTGTTTAGACTAAGTTTCGGAGAAAACTCATGACAAAACTGTAGACTAGACAAAACTTCAGCATATTTTGGTGTGAAGTTTTAGCAAATGAATTAAACAACTTCATCATGCATTAACAAAAACTCATTAGAAAATTACATACTCCAAGACAAAAACTTAAGCATGTTTAGCCTGCAGTTTTAGCAAATGAACTAAAAAACTTGAACATGTTTAGTCTGAAATTTTAGCAAATGAACTAAAAAACTTAAGCATGTTTAGTCTGAAATTTTAGCAAATAAACTAAATAACTTAAGCATGTTTAGTCTGAAGTTTTAGCAAATGAACTAAATAACTTCAGCATGCATTAAACTCATTAGAAAATTACATATTGCAAGACAAAAACTTAAGCATGTTTAGTCTGAAATTTTAGCAAATAAACTAAATAACTTAAGCATGTTTAGTCTGAAGTTTTAGCAAATGAACTAAATAACTTCAGCATGCATTAAACTCATTAGAAAATTACATATTGCAAGACAAAAACTTAAGCGTGTTTAGTATGAAGTTTTAGCAAATGAACTAAATAACTTCAGCATATTATAAACTGAAGTTTCGGCAAACTCATAACAAAGTTGTAGGCTGCATGATAAATAACTTCGGCATGCATTAGCGTGAAGTTTTGCTTCAATGTGAAACAACTTCATGCTATATTAGCATGAAGTTTTAGCTTCAACATGAAACAACTTCATGTTACATTAGCATGAAGTTTTAGCGTCAAGGTGAAACAACTTCATGCAAGTGTGATTCTGAAGATGAATCTGAACATGTGTATGATTTTTTGATAAAGCCGTTGAGAGGCAAGGATGAGATCTTTTTTTACGAATGAGGTTGCAGATGACGCGATTTGTCAGGAGCGTAATTATCATATTATTACGAATTTTTTGTCAGCTCGCTACCAAATTAATAATTTTTAAAAATTGAATACATATAAAAAAGTGACACAAATATAGAGTAGGCCCGCAAATCCTCCAATTTTGATCCATCAATAAGATAGTAGACCCAATTCAAAGTAAAGATATAAAATGTTCCTAGTTTTCAGCAGATATTGAGGAAAAAAGGTAAACCTCCCTTTAATAAGAGAAAACACTTACCCGCATCGTGTGTTTACACCTAATATAATTAAGTTAACCATAAAGGACAATTAAAATCCAGAAATTGTATTTTAAATAAATTGAAAAAGAAAAAAGAAAAAAAGTAACAATGTAAAAGAAGTAAGGTCTAAGAGTCATTCTTCATTCATTCTGAAACGATAGCCTACTAGTTCAGATAAGAGCCTTAAACATAAATAAATTTTATTTAAGCTTTTATTTTCTACTTTTAAATGACAAGAATCTTCATAACGGATGATGCCAAGGATCATGTACAATTTGTTCAAGATCAATGTGAAATAAACACACTTCTTGAAGCTCTGACTCCATGATATTACTTCTTTCTTGCTCGCGAAAAACAAATATACAAACTTTCTAAAAGATGAAAAAAAGACTAGAGAGTTTTGAGTGATAAAGTAGTGTATTTTTATGAGTGTATATACTTTTTTAATTTATATAGTAAAAGGTTGATATTGATGATTGATGGTAGGCTATAATCTCGTATTTTAGTCGTTTATTATACTTTAATTTAATGTACTTTAATTGAGTTTGAACTTTAATCGCTAGTGTTTTGCACTAGTTGCGTGTTTTATGCCTTGTAGGATTGATTCCGAACTATGTAGATGTTATGCAACGAATTCGAGTTATTCGGAGCTTTAAAGTCCGAGTAAAAGCCCGAGGGATTAAGCCGGGATCGCATTCGGGGGTTGAAAACCACGTCTGGACTTCAAAAACGAAGAAAAATGGTAGACTCCGATAAAAACCCACAGTTGTGGCGCGTCGCGGCTCCCCATTATTGTTGCTAGTTGATTTTGCACGCTCTCTGATAAAGTCCACTACTGGCCCACCTGGCGCGTCGCCCATGTGGCGCGACTGTGCAAATTTTACATAGTTATTATCCCGGTTCGCGCAGGAAAAGCTGTTTTCGTTTGGGCCCGACCCTACTTGGTATAAATACATGTAAAAACGTTATTTTGAAAACTTCTCACAAACTTTTGACCTAGGGAGAGCACAAAGCCGCCGTGGATACCGAGTTTCATCTTTTCTTCCACCAAACTTAGTAATTCTTGTGTTCTTTGTATGATTTATTGTTTTGCTACCATGTCTATGTGGAGCTAAACGTCACGTTCTAGGGTTGTGATTCTTTCATGACTATTGTTATTCAGATATTGATTTTTGCTTTCTTTATTTATCATATTGGTTTATTTATTCAATCTTGCGCTTAAGTATTTGATAGTTTGATCACCAATTGAATACTATATACGAATCTAGAATTGAGCTCGAAAGTGAGAATCCTAGATTGCTTATAGGATTGAGTAGAGCAAGTTCTTGGACATGGGCATCAGGGAACATATTCGCAGTTAGGATAGACATATACCTAATTTCCTTGCTTGGTTGATTTACATGAATTATAAATGTGTTCTTGTTAATTCTATTTCCATAGACATATAGGCATTATGTTAGCTTGAATATGCGAGTAAAAACTCAACAGATTCTTATGAGAAATATTAATCATGTTAACCAATAAACTAGATAAATTAATTAGTCAATTCAATTGAAGAATACAATAGGAATGCTAAATAGCACATAACCCTAAATCGCTTTCATCATATTGATAATATAAAAATATATTCTTCCTTCGTTCAGAGTTCATTAGTTATTTTATTCTTGGTTTAATTACTTTAGCATCAATACTTTTGAGTTTAATCCTTGTTTAGATAATTAGGGTAGTCTAATTTAGTTAATCACAAGTTCTAATGGGTGACATCCGACTTTTAGTTACTTTATTGCTTTACGACCACATATATTTGCGTGTGCATTTGGCCACAACAATAATCAAAAGGCAATGGATTTGATTTTAGGAAAGTAGTAAAGCCCAAATAAATTCAACAAATTTTAATTGAGATCCCTGCCTTTGTAGGAAAACAAACTTAGGAAACTTTCTTCTAACTGTAATATTTGGGAACTTAGGGAGTTCAATAGTAAAACATTGTACTCTATTTATTCATTTATATGAGCAATCTTTAAAAAAGACAAAATGGTTTAAATTTATTTTTTAGTTTCTTCTACTTCCCAGAAATTATTGGCAGAAGTTTTAAAAAAGACATCATTATGAATACCGAATGACATATCATTATAAAGACATCTTTCTTCATAATGGCAAAAATAATTTATGATTCCAAATTAACAATGCCATGAAGTTCATAAACATTGAAATTTTGCTTTATGCAATGCCATAAACATTTGCCAATATAATTCAAATTAAAAGCTCATAAGACAAACAAAGCTTTTCTCATATGAAACCACCATTAAAGATCTTGAACCAATTTCATTAGTTTTACATCATAACAGAAATCAAACATCTCTAGCTTTCAACAGATTTTGCCTACATGCAAATGATAGATACCAAAACTACATACAAGTACATATTATTTCACAACCACAAAACAAGTCCTAAATCGAACAACTATGACACGATGTTCTTAGAACAAGGTTCAAGTAGAACATCGTGTCACCATACGAACATTACATGTTCACAAATTAGGCCTTCTTGGGTGACTTGGTAGCCTTGGTTGGCGATTTAGTAGGTTCCTTTCCAACTTTGTCGGATTTCTTAGGCAGAAGAACTGGATTGATGTTAGGAAGAACACCTCCATGAGCAATGGTTACACCAGCTAGAAGTTTTCCAAGCTCTTCATCGTTCCTTACAGCTAACAAAACATGCCTCGGTATTATCCTCGTCTTCTTGTTGTCTCTTGCTGCATTTCCAGCCAATTCTAAAACCTAAATACCATCCAAACCAAAGGCAGATCAAGAATTTTTACACGACGGACACATTATTCTGCACAACCAATAACCCTAATTTTATATATATATATATATATATATATATATATATATATAATTCGGCCAAGTTTACAGGTCCCGTGACCCGTAACCCATACACATGGGTCTGCCTCTGACCATAAAAAATTCTTGATTAAATTAGTGATTTTGAGGCTATCACAAATCAATAATTGACTCAAATCAGTCTATCCTTCTCCACTTACATACCAAGCTTTAGCCTACGGGAGGATTTGAAACCCACAAGATACGCTTTTACTATTAGACGAAAGTAGAGGGGCATAAATTGGCTACTTATTAAGAATAATAAAAATGCAAATTCTTCATAGATTTCAACTAGGGGTAGATGTAGTGTTAAACCGACGGATTCAATTAAGACCATTACCTTTGACACGAAGGCAAAATTTATTAAAATTACAAAAGCAATAGACATGAACTCATAACTTTAAAAAAATAATGGGTTTAACACTAAAAACCTTGAATATTGAACTCATAATGAGTTCGCCCCTCTACTCTTCTCAACTTAACTCCCATACTTAATTGACATGGAGTCAAGCTCAAACATGTGACCTAAGTCACAAATCCCTCAACCGTTGCCACTTGAATTAAGCCCGGGGGACACAACAACCTAACCCATCTAACAACGAACCAAAAAAAAACAGAAAATAATTAAGAAAAAAGCCCATCAATTGAAGAGCAAACAGCTCTAAATCAAACAAAAATAAGCAAGACCCATTTGAAATTTAACCGTGAATACAAAACCCCAGATGGTAAAAATTGAAGCTTTTTAAAGATTTACCTCAGCAGCAAGGTACTCAAGGACAGCAGAAAGATAAACAGGAGCACCACTACCGACACGCTGAGCATATCGACCTTTTTTCAAGTAACGCCCAATTCTACCAACTGGAAACTGCAAACCTGCCTTAACGGAACGGGAAACGGCCTTCTTTTTTGGACCACCACCCTTTCTTCCTCCAGCTCCCTTCTTCTCCATTTCTAACCTCTAAAAATCTTGAAATAATTGACGACAAGTGCTGTGAGTTGTGATTTTGGAAGAGTTGATTTGAGATTGTATTGAGTGTTACAGTGAGCTGACGTTTTATATGGAAGAAATGGTTGTTGAATGAAGGGGAGAGTTATTTTGAGTCGTTGGTTTTGGGGTTAATCTACGGCTGTGAGATGAGAGGATTTGACGATTCGTGTGCTTCTGAATCGACCAATGAGATAAAAGCACGATGAGCTGCTGAGTGAGGTTGACATACTGGATAAGCCTAAAGCATTTGGACAAGAAAAAAAATACGGAAATAAGCTAGGAGTTGTTTATAAAATAATAATAATAATAATTTTAATTTTATAAAAGTTTGGCAAAACAAACTATAAAATATTTGTAAAGTTATCTCAAAACTGAAATTTTGGGAATAAAGACTAAACGACCTTGATAGTTACTCCCTCCTGCGCATTTTTCATGGTTAATAATATTTGATTTTGTCAAATATCAAGAACAAATTAAATTTTTTTTTTTTTGGAGCAAAGAGCTTAGTAGCCAACCCAACATCACATAAATGAGCTAAACAACAAATGATAAAGCCGAAACAGGAAAAATAGGGTTAATATTACGGAACGACCGACCGGGTCATTACAATTATTCATGTGAGAAATATATTTAGTAATTATTTAACCATGAATTTTATCAAATGCCAAAAAACTGCATTGAAAATTATTTTAGAAAGGACACATATCGTTCATTTTCTGACAGGAAAGGATGCATTTTATTTAAAACTTTTTTTTGTTCTTTCTTTGTTGGTTTTTGTTAAAGAAACTCCTTCTACATTCAAATGTTTAGCCCCTTAAAAAGCAATATTTTTCTCTAGAATCAAACTTCTATTTAAATTCAATTCTCAAATAATCAAGAGCAAAATCTTGCTCACATTGCCATATGTGAATCATCATCAGCTAAGCTTTTATTCCGAAATGTTAGAACGAATAAATACATAGAAATTGAGAACCAAATAAAATAAATCTAAAATTATAATTTATTCGGTTAACACTCAATGAATAGTTATACCACCATAATTTCTACAATATTTTTGAGTGACCCAAATTAACATAGACTCTAAAATTTACATATGCAGTCCAGAAATTATACACCAAATAAAGAAAAAAGGAAAAAGAAGATGAAAATATTACATGAACCAATTACTTACTTTAGTAGAGAAACCTTGCCTTGCATTAGACTCCAAAACTTTGCTTCTTCCTTTAAATGTCAAACGACATGGTAAAAACAGATTAAATGCTTGAAAGCTCGCTTGTAGAATGCTTTGACATTGTCTAGCCACATAAGGATGAATAGTTGTTACACCCCATGTTTTCATATGCAAAAGTACGTCGTAAGTCAATTGATGTAAGCTCATAAGTGAGATCATCTTTGGAAGTATATAAAGTAAGTTATCTTATTATCTTGGAGGTTACAAATATTTAAGATCATGGACTGCAAGTACCAAGAGGGTTGGAAGACTTAGAAGCTAAACCAATTGAAGAAAATAAGTTACGTCGAAAGTCGACAAGTTGGGAATGTTATAACATGTGCTTTTAGGGTGATACTAGGGTGCTAAAAATGATAAGGAAGTTATGTTATGAGTTATTTTTGTCTTATAATCGTCGTGTGTTATGTTTTGAAGTCAAGTGAGTTGTGGAACAAAAGTCGGCAAAGATCATCACGAGTTACATTCATAAATATGCTGAAATTTAGGAAATGTAGATGAGATTTTATGCCAATATACTTGGAAATAGGGGATGATCTACTTACCAAACTGAAGATCTACAAGTCTATTTTCTAACGCATTAAATCATTGACATAGGAGTAGAGAGATATTTGCAGTTTCGCGAGACTTATGCGGACTGCATAGGTGGCAAGTAGGTTTGTCACTAAAGCTTTTGAGCAATACATTTCGTGTATTATATGAGGTCTTTTTGGGACATATTATATACCAAATTGAAGGTCTTGGAATATAGTTTCTAGCGCTCTTAACCGTTCATTCATACGACATCCTATAAAAAGATATAAGCGTCTGAAGAAGAGCCAATAATAGGGTGCCAAGCTAGCACCTTTTTGACTTTTCAAAAATGGATATATATATAGGACTTATGCCGTCTCTTTATTCACTTTCCACATAGCACGACCAGAATAAGAACCCTAAACCTTTCCTCAAGCTCTCCACAAGGGTTCCAAGAATATTAACATCCCGAGTACGAAATCAAGAAGCAATAACACTAGAACGATCCCTGCGACGTAAGTATCTCTTTTTCTTTGTAATTTGAGTTTTGGAAGGTACTTCAAATTTAATAAAATATCTAATTTCTGTATTTAATCTTTAAATATCAAGGAAGTTTGATAAAATTGTTTCCTGATAGTTATAACTCACGGGATGGTGATCGGAAGTCGTGAATTCGAGTTATTCGACTTGTATTGGATTGTTTTGTGAATTGTTTCGTGTTTCTTTTTGGCTCTCTATTTTGTTGATGTTTTATTGAGTTTTGGAGGATAAAAGGTATGGAGAAATACCACATAATTGCGTAATGGTGGGTTGGTCATTTGTCGTTATATTTTTAGGTTGTTTGACACTACTTTTGTTGTCGTTTTATGTATGAAGTGATTTGGGTGTGTGGGTTTTTTTGTGATATACTGTGATGGAGATAAGGTTGGAAAATGATGCATACATGTTGTTATTGTTTTGTTCTTGGTCTTTTTGATATATGGTATTGGAGGAGGGCCTTGTTACAGGGGAGATGCTGCCCAAATTTTCATAAACGAGCTACTAGTTTAAGTTGCGAACGTAGACTTTACTCAACACTGATTTTGAATCTCCTTATGATATGGTAGATTGAGTTGAGTTGTTTGAATAATTGCTTGTAATGTATTAAGGACTCAACATAGTTAAGGTATGTTAAGGCTAAATCATTCTTTCATTTTGGCATGATCCAATAACTACGTGTGTTTGATAACGAGACACAAAAAAAGTTCATATTCCTGAATTTATGTACATTTTCCTATTCTCATAAGTCATAGCATTCTCCCATATCGGGACTTCATATTCAGTTTAGTTTTGTCCTTTGTCAGCAAAGAGAGCAGATGTAACGACCCGGTCTGTCGTTACGTAAAACCTTCATCATAATTGTTGCTATTGACTTACTATAGATTGGTTATTCTGTTATTAATGTGTTAGATTTGATAGGCTTGGAATCGGAATGGTTAAATGAGAATTCAGACACTTAGTCCTTAAAGAATAGCCTTAAAATGGGAAAAATTAACTAAGAGTTGACTTATTGGTAAACGATCTCGGAATGCGGATTTTATGGCTCGGATAGCTTCGTTAGATGATTTGGGACTTAGGAGTGTGTTCAGAATAATTTTGTGATGTCCGGTGTAGAATTAGGCTTGAATTGGTGAAAGTTAGTTTTTGGCGATTCCGGACGGCAGTGGAAAATAGGCTATCGTGGTCGGAATGGAATTCTGACAGTTGGAACAAGTCCGTAATGTCATTTTGGACTTGTTTGCAAAATTTCAGGTCAATCGGAGTTGATTTGGATAGTTTCGGCATCATTGGTGAATTTTAGAAATATCAAAGTTCTTAGGCTTGAATCCGATGCAAATTTGGAGTTTTGATGTTAGTTTTGGTGTTTTGAGAGTGCAACTAAGTTTTAATGATGTTATGGGATATGTTGGTAAGTTTGGTTGGAGTCCCGAGGGCTCAGGATTGATTTCAGGTGGTTAACGGGCATTTTTGGACTTAAAAACACTGTTGTTTTTGGTGTTTTCACAGCTGAAGGTTATTCACTGCGATCGCGTGGCTTATGTTGCGATCGCGTAGGGTTAAAATGGATGGGGGTGAATTTGTTCAGTGCGATCGCGGAATAAGGGTCGCGATCGCGTAGCTTTGGAGGTCAGTTCAGTGCAATCGCGTGGGGTTCATCGCGATCGCGTAGAGTTAGCCAGGCGCGTGGGGAGCGGAGTCAGTTGTTCTTCGCGATCGCGTGAGAATGGTTGCGATCGCGTGGGTCGAGGTTCCATTGAATTGCGATCACGTGGCTTATGTTGCGATCGCGTAGGGTCTTCTGTGGTCCTGGGAGATTTGTTCTTCGCGATCGCGTGAGTACATCCGCGATCGCAGTGCACAAATCACTGGGCAGTTAAATAATATTTCCTCTGCAACCTAAACCCCTTTTTACACCATTGTTGTACGGAAAAGAGCTCTTGGGGGCGATTTTGAAGAGGGAAATCCTTGTTCTTCATTGAGAGTGTCTGACTGAGTGAGGCTGTTGGCCTATAATGTGAGGATGATATGATATGAGTGCGGTTGCGGGCCTATATTGTGTGTGAATCATGCCATGCGATGGCTTATTATTGCGCTTGGGCTGTAGGAGCCCCTCCGGAGTCTGTAACACACCCCTAGTGAGCGTCGGTACCGATTGAGTGATGCCCACGGGGCTTATGAAGAGGGACTATGAGGTTGCCTGAACTATTTGAAATAGGACAAATATGCCCGTCGCAATAAAATATTTTGATTTTAATTAATTAAAAAAAGAAAAGAAAAAATATTGTTTCCGTTAAAAAAAGGGCAAATTTGCACAACTATTGGACGGTTTGGGCATATTTGGGCCAAACTATTAACGACGAGCATATTTGTCCTATTTCAAATAATTCACGGGCATATTTGGACCTTTTTCGTTGAATTAAAAACAATTCAAAGATTGGTGTTGCTTAGAATTCCCAAGAAATTATAGACCTAGGATTTACAATTAACCTCATTCATGTAACTATTATTTAATATTTAATAGGAGATTACTTTTTAATGTTGAAAGTGGAAGGGCTGTCATTTCCATGTTTGTCTTTATTTTAAATAAATAATTTTTTTTTATATTAATCTTATTAGAATGTATATTTATATTTTTGTACAAATTGCATTTGAAAAAAATATCATGTTGAAGGTTATCGTCATTCAGCTTTATAGAATTGTTTCGATCTTTTAAGTTTTTAGTTTGGTCTTCGTGCTTATAATATGATATGATATGATAAAATCACTAAACGATCACTATTTTTCACAAAAAAATACTAAACAACTCAAAAGTCTGCTCTCCTAATTGGTATGCCATATAATTAAACTCCGTTTTTTCAAATACTAAACGCACTTAACTTATCAAAAAGAAAAACAAAGGTGATTTTTTAGACTTCCTCTCCTTCTATATTTTGATTATTTTATTATCTTGTTGTTGTTCTTGCATTTTATATTATTTCTTTTCCATTGCTTGTTCATTTATGTATTTCTTTTCAATAATGTTGTGTGTTTTCTTAAGTCGATGATCTATTGGAAATAATCTCTACCTTTACAAAATGTGAGTAATGTTTGCGCACGCACTATTCTTTCCAAATCTCACTTGTGGGAATTCATTGAGTTTTTTGTTGTTGTATTCTCTCCTTCTTAATAGACATTATCCAGACAATTTAGTGATATTAATCTATATAGTTTGCACTTTATTATAATTTTTTCTTATTTATCGTTGTATTGGATTTCAGAAAAAGTAAATAAATAATAATAATAATAATAATAATATTTATAATAATAATAAGTACATTGGTTAATTATTCTGAATGGAAAAGAACTCCTTTGTAAGAATCATAATTTAGAAAGCAGGAGGTACCAAATTATATGCAAGGTACTTACAACATGTTTGGATGTTTGTTAGATATCGTCTCATAATGTATCGTATTGTATTGTAATATTTGATAAATATTATATTTGGATAGATTGTATCGTTTGTCGTCGTTTCATAATGTCGCGTACTAATAATACGAAGAATAAACTTACAAATTACTTAGAAAAAATAGGATACATAGTAGAATTGTTATATAAAAAAGTAGGGTAAATAATAAACTATAATTATTTAATAATAATTAAGGGCAAGATGAGAGCAAAAAACAAGGAAACGACGCCACCACACCAAATCTGTCGTTCCATAAAGTGACACTTTTCGTCATTAAGTAACGATGAATATAATAATACAATACAATAAAATTTAAGTAACAAGTCAAACGAACATTGTATTTAAACTAACAATACAATAGGTAATAACCATCCAAACAAGCCATTAACGTAAAAAATAAGAAGAAGAAAATAAATAAGAAAGAACATTAAGCAAATCAAACTAATACCGTGAAAAGGAAAATAAATGAAGAGTCACAAAATATGTTACATAAGGGCAAAATAAATAAATAAAAAAATTTTAAAATCACCTTTTAATTGGCTTGATGTACCAAAAAAGACTTGTTAAATGGCTGGATCATGATCTAAGGGTACGAACGTTTATAGTTGAAAGTTTGACGGATAATTCCAGATTTTAAAAGAAAGTTAGGGGGAGAAAATAATTGTCACTTCTCAATTTCTCATTCCTATCTTTCTTCTTTCTTCTTTCTTCTTTCTTGCATATACTTGTATCAAATGAAATATTATTACTAAAAATTTAAATAAATAAATAAAAACTTATAGATCTATATATCTATATCTAAACTATACTAAAAGCACGAAAGCCTTTAGCGAAATGTCGTTCGCCTTTTTTACCCTTCAACAATAGAGTTTACATTGGACAAAATAATAATTTAAGTTATTTGCTTAATATTTGGCAATAGTTATTTTAAATAATTCCCTACTATTTAGGAGTAGTTACCTTTTAGGTTTAGTCTTTATGTTTTTATTTTTTTTGGTAAATGAAATAGGAAATTTCATATATTTTGTGAGTGTTAAATATAATATCTTCTTTTATGTTTAGGAGGGTACAATGTTAAATTCTTGAAATCCACGTTAGGTTTCGTTTGTTTTCTAATTTCATTTATATTTAGATTTAGATTTCTCCTTTTAGGTTTAGGAAGTATTTTTATTTAATAAAATTTAGGGTGTTGTTAATAAAGTTTTGATAAATCAATTCTTCATAAATATACGTTAGCTAAAACACGCGCATTTTGAAGTTGTAGTAGAAATTTATTCACATATTTATCCTAATAGTTATATTTTGTATTCACGCATTTGTATTAATAGTTATATTTTGTATTCACGTATTTATATTAGTAGTTAATTTTGTATTCACATATTAGCAACAAGAAAATAATATTTTTTATAAAATTAAAATAAAACCAAATATGACGAGTAGTGGGATCTGGAGCTAAGCCTTGGCTAAACCTTGAATATCCAAGTGGATTACCTAGTTAAGTCGAAGATCACTTGGTCATTAGTTTTCGTTCATAATGTTTTCTTATGGCCCCACCTCTGAAACTCGATAAAGCTGCCTACTTTTCTTTCAATACTTCAAGATGGAAGTGCATCGAGTACATGACTTTCTCAATCTCCGTCCAGACGGATTTGATTTCTTATTTCATTCCTTCTCTGCTCTTGGAAACATATCAAGATCAAGAATGTTAAGAAGACAGAGTCAACTGATAGATCAATGAGTTATTTTTTTCTAAAGTGACATTCTCTCTTCTATCTATCTTTATCTGAGTTATGAACTTCAGGTGTTTAAATATTTTAATTAGAAGTAATAGTTGAACCAGCATAATAAAGAAGTTAGCAAAAGGGTGGGCTCAAAGTTAGATTCGACCAAATAAACCCGTCTTCTTACATCTTTCAAATTGACTAAACATTTTATCATATGTGTTTTTAGTAGTTGAATTTTTCAGTAATGTTTAATCAATACATATTTTTTTTGGTATTCTTGATTGTGAATCTTGGTTGAACTTGACATTCGCCATATTGCGTCAAACTTTGTGCTTCAACCTTTTGTCAAGCTATTCCATATACTATCTTGTCGTACTCCCATATAATAAAGTATAATATAACTAAAATATTTGACGCGGTACACACGTGCAACGCACGTAAGCTAAAGCTAGTCAATATTATTATAAAAGCACGAATATTTCACGTTAAATGTTGAACGACAAAAATATCCTCAAAATATTGATCGACTTTTATACCCTTTATTAATTAAATTAAGCTTCATTGCATCTTGGATAAAATAGTAAGAACGTTATTTGAGTCCCTTGTATTAAGGTCTTAAAAGTCAAGTATAATTCAATTTCACGGAATTCTGATACCAATCGAGTGTCCTACCCATTGTTGAAGTAGCAAGATGCACCAATCGATGTTAGGATGTAAAGTTATTATTGGACTAGAAATTGGGTTTGACTACACAAATTTGATCCCAACAAAAAGACTTCCAACTCCAAGTCATTTCATGTCAGAATAAATATTATTCCTTTTCCTTGTCTATAAAAGAACATTATTATTAGTATGTAATTTTTCTATTAGATTTTGTTGGGACTACAAAGTAATTAAGATTGAATTAGATGAAGAGGCGTTTCCCCCAGGTTCATCATTGGATTCTTATATTGCAGTGTAAGAGCCAACTTGCTTATGAATTACTGTAATTCAATTACAGCTAAAGGCGTTGTAGCTCAACGCTTTATAATTTTGAGTAATGATTATCCATGCATATATAGGTTTTAGCGGTGTGTATTCGAATCGGTTTATCGATAAATCAAATCGATTATTTGTTATCGATTTATCGATTTCGATTTCGATTTTGTCCTCTTCGGTTATCGATAAACCGATAAGATATACTAAAAAGACAAATATACCCTTATTCTATAATACCCTTTCATTTACCCTAAGTCCCTAACCCTATTATTTCCTCTACCCATTCTTCAGCACCGCTTTTACCTTTCTCCCCCTCTCCCACAAACTGCAAACTCAGCGGAGAAAGTGAACTCCGGCGAACTCCGGTGGCGTACTCCGGCGTACAAACATCTATATTGATGTCCTAAAAAACATCGATGCTTGTAAATAGCTCTCCGCTATTACTCGAACTTCTCTCGGCCCAAACGGTACTTTCTTTTCACCTTTCCTTTTTCCGAGATCTTATTTTTACACTATATTGTTAAATAGGATTTGTTTCAACGTGATTTGTTTGTATAATTTTTTTTTTTTGATACGCAATGTGTATGATTAAAACAAGTTATGAATAATTAGCTGCTGACCACTTTTTTTATTCAATAGGTATGTTTTCATAGTCAATCTATGACATTTTTTTGGTGGATAATGCTAATTTAACACTTTAATGCTATACTTGAAAATAAAATGTATAGCACTTCATTAAAAGTCCCACAATAAAGGAGAAAAATTGTTGCGATGCATTTATTGAGAAAATTATACAGTAACTACAGATAACATCTTAAAACCTGTATTTTGTCATCCTTTATGGTGTTTTCTCGAAAATTGAACGATTTTTCTACTTACAAGATTGCAGAGAGCATAAACATTTTTTAAAAGGATTTTTACCTCCATCACAAATGTTTTAAATATTTCAGAGATGAAGGTGTGAATGATTACCTATTGCTTTTATATCCGTGGCCAAAGGTAGAATTGATATAACTTTAGTTGTCACGACCCGAAATCCCACCTTTCAGACCGTGACTGCGTCTAACGTTGAACCCGCTAGACAAGCCAGCGTACACAACACTTTGACATTTATAAAAATAAAAAAAAACATAACAGTAATAAAGCCCATTAACCTTCCAACCTCTACTGGAATATCTCAATTCCCTTAACTTTCAGCCTTTACCGAACATTTCCAAATCACTTCAATTTTTTATTTTTTTTTACAGCAGAAAAGTAATAATATTCCCAAAACGAATAATGAAATGATAAAGGTAAC